>OX424446.1:6826587-7016696 GCA_949152495.1 Lasius fuliginosus | reverse complement strand
CGCATATTCATCAGAACTTACGATGTAATAATAGAACGATGTACAATATTAATGTGGATGAGAAGGAGAAAGGAAGTAATATGTAACAGGAGCTTTCGATGAAATCTAATACAACACGCGAGAACTACCAAGGAACTATGGGATGACCTAAGCTAAGCTTCATCGGTTCTGAATATCGCGTAACAGCGACAGAGCGTCTTATAATGACTCGCAATTATTAACATTCAGCTCAAATTTTTAGATGTCTTCAGCCCTCATTTGCCAGTTAATGAATTTAATCTGCCGTCGAGTAAAATGTCCAAGAGAGACGGCAGTCTCTCGAAAGCTCGTTGGAGACGAAGAAAATATCGCGAAGTAGAAGCGAGAAATGATGATGAATACATAATTATTTAATGCGTCTTATTTCTCGCAGAGAATTTTGCATAATAAACGGTTGATTGCACAATTACTCCGAGATGTTAACAGTGATGGGAAAATAATCTAATAAGAGTGATGTCAAAAAAACGATAAAACTACCGCGATTGCAATTGCAGCGATTTAATAAAAATGTGATGGATACAATTGCGGTAACTTTGTAGAGATAAATTTATACGGTACGAAAAGGACCAAAATGAAAGATAGAATGTGGGAAACTTTTTCGGCAAATTGGATTCATTAACTGAACAAATATGGAACATGAATGCTAATGCACTGTCTCGTTGTATTTTGCATCATAAATTAGTCATGATGTAATATATGTCCGAGATAAAAGCTAAAAACTAGATGCATGGCGGGACTATTTCTATGTTATTGTACCATTGTAATTTGGAATTAACAATTGCGATTTCTATACAAAGTGATCTTTAATATATATCTCGGTTTCTTAAAGTACAATTATACTTTAATATTAATTATAATTAATGCAAGCAGGAAATATTTTTAGTTTTTATTATAAAATTATCAAAACCTATATATATGCATTATGAGATTAACATCTTATAATTATGTAAAATAAAAGAGATGTCTTAATTAAACTTTCAAAGGCATTTTTGATAACGTATTTTATAATAAGAAAGTTGCGTCGTGGCGATTTTTCGTCAGAATTTATATAGAATTTTCCGAAGTAGGTCATGTTATGTTAAATTATTTAATCAGTAACGATAGCGCGTCACGATTATAAGGCGAATCCCTTAACCATTCATACAAACTTAGGCGTCTGAACGACCTGTCAGATATCTTGAAATGTCATGAAAAGGAAAACTCCCAATGGTTGGCATAGCACGATGTTCCACTTAGATGAGATATTCGCGTAAGTTAGAAATGGTATCGCAAGAGTATAAAAATCGATCTTAGAGCGCTTTCTGCTGCCTTTCTTACTTCGTATAAAACTGTGAGCGATGGATCGATTTTAATGTAAAATAATATCATCGTCGATCTTTTTCTCGCGAATTTCGCAAATATTCTTTCTTTAAAATATTCTTTTCATTGAGTTTGCAGCGGAAACCTCTCTACTTTCGGAGTGTCTTTAGATGCGTCCAAGATAACATTATTCATAACTTGAATAAGAATCTTGACGTGTCAGTGGAATATCCTCGACTATGCAAATCAAATGTAACGGATCATCCCGCTAGAGCGTTGTCGATAGCAAATAACCAACTCGTACATCATTACAGAGGCGCCTCGGATATGTATCAGGCGAGCTAGTTAAATTATTAGCACGAGTACCAACAAATATTGACCTATACTCGCTACCAGTTTAGCATCTCTTCGGCATGTGGCTTGATCGTTACCTACGGGGATGTGTTTCTAGCGAGAGATGAGCGGAGATGTGATGCGGTTTCGCTTACGTCGAGAGACCGCGGCACCAGCGAAATCGATAACATTCGTGAACGGGTTCCACTACACAGTTTCTTCGGTATTTGCACATTTAATTGCCGCCATGAACTTTGCCCGGTTATCGCCTTCGGCCATCCACCGCTCTTGGGATAAACCCCCCTTTATGAATCAGTTATTAACCTTTAAGTTCTGTACGCGGGATGCCTTTGATAACACGGAATTCTATTCCGGAAACGGCGTTGTCTATTATCCGTGCGAGATTTAATCTTGATATATATAAATATATATATACATATATATTTCAAGAGTAAATAAAATAATTTATAACGTGCGTTAATGGAAAGTGACTTATTAGAATAAAAAATAATTATGTACTTGCAATTTATTCGTCTCATCCAGCAAAACTCGCTCTTTATCTATTAATCTCGTCAGGTTGCTGTGACTGGCCGGGGATATTTTGTAATGAAGAAATTTCATTAGCGCAACTCAAAAGCAAAAGCTCAACGTTGGATGAATGTTAATGGCATTATTTTCATTATACGAATATAATCTGCGCGAGAAAGTTAAAAAGCGCTCAAAATCTCATTCGCCGATTTGGATCTCCTAATTTGAAGAGAAATTAATCTAAATTTAAATCTCTCGGGTTTTTAATTCTGCCTGAAATGTGTATCGCATGCGGCGCGGATTCCCGCTTGTAAACCGCGGATGAAATATATATCATGTTATCATTTTCTCTCTGCAATCGCGACAGATTACTTTGCGCGCGGTCGATTATGAAAATTGTTCCGATCACTCTCTTTCCTCTTTTTTTCGTCTTCGTCTGATATCTCGTACGGCACAGCTGGCGCGATCGATTTCAAGGCAATTTTCTAATACGTCCATAAATCAATTTTAGCATGATTTCAGAAGAGGATTTCAATAACATTCACACAATCGTTGTGTTTGTACAAAATTTCATCCCCGATATCGGATTAATGATGGCTTTGAATGATTTTTGCAAAAACTCCTGCTTTGATAAAGTTAGAATTACAATGGTGTTACCGAATACCATGTGAAATCGTTAGATACAATTTTATTGTGTTTCGCAATATATACTTTTCGGCCATATATACTTGTATATTTAGAACATTTTACAATTTTCGTTATATAAAGGTATGTATAACTGTCTTGAGTAAGATTGTATCTTTACTTTTCAAAAAATCATGCAACAAATGGCATATATAATTATTTCAAATTCTAACTTTAATTTACATTTTTGATATAAAATTAATTCTAATTCACTAGTCACTTCCACGATGTACATGTCATGTTACATGTTAAATTCTCATGATCACCAGAGCTTCATTAACAAAGAAAAGTATCCTCTTCAGCAGATTATACTCCAATCTCGTTACAAAGTTACGAAACGTGCGAGTTCTTTCGTGTTAAAATATGAATACTGTGGCACTGCTGCTTTTATAACATGGATTTCGAAAACTTTGGTTCGTTAATTTCAACCAAGCGATTCCACATCGACATCGTTAAAATGAGAACGAAATATTTTAAGTAAAATAACTTTCTAATAGTTTGAATCGCTATTTGTATGCGATATGGCCGCTAGATAATCCGAATACCAAAAGTACAGAATCTTTCCGTGATAATAACGCACATTTATCCCCACGTGTTTAATTGATAATATTCTTTATCACGATTATAACACACATTTATCACTTCGTTGTTTACAATGCTTTCATTACGCACTGATATAACCGTTTATTTATTAATGTTATCATTAAACGTATTGCAGCAATACACAGAAACCTATACTAATTACATAATTAAAATAGTGGTATGGCTGACCATCGAGAGCGTGTTTACCATTTATGAACTACCTACCTGGTCAATATTGTGAAACATTACCTATCGCTTTGTTTACGAATAGGTTCATGAATAGGAAGAATATAGTAACATGAAATTATTGATTATCGTGACTACCGATGGCGCCGTAACATATGTATGTTAGTATAATTAATGTCTTGCCACTTTAATATAATTAATATCTTGAATTAACCTCTCTTTTTAAGGAGCTTGTAACTAGAAATATACAGTGCAGTCTGTTGTGTCTTTCTCTCTCTTTTATTTCTTAAAAATAACTATTATCTTAAATTCTGAGTATCTTGACAAATCGGGATCTATAGTTTACCTGGCAAATATCAGGAAACGACGGCTACAGATTGTATCGAACGTTTGCTGTGATTCAGGGAAGAGACCGTTTTCCAATTTATCAACAAGTTCTTTTGTAACATAACAATAAAAAATAAACAAGCCAATGCGAGAGTAATGCGAGCACGAAGAACGGACGAAAGAATGAAAGTTTTTTGCGTCTTATTATAGCGAAATTCACAAAAGTGATTGCGTGTAACTCTCAGCACTATACATATAGATCAGTACTATACATATATAATTGATATTAAAAGTAAACATAAAAGTTATCAAAATTGTTCAACTATTTGAACTTAAATCAATGTAAAACTAATAATTAATGTACAATTAATAATTGTAGAAGAAAATTATATATACGTGATACATAATGTAGAAATTAATACTGATAAACTTTGTGTTCAACAATATAATGTGTGTTATTTTATACTTTATTCCTTCTTTTGTTGAAAATAATATAAATATAAATGAGAATAATTTATAACAATTTCTGTCAATTATTGCCCTATATTATCGAACAATTGTATAAAATATTTTAATATGTATAATAATATTTTAAGCCGTAATAATAACATATTTATAATGCATATTTATGTTTGAGCTGATTCAGATAAAGATGATAGAGCAAGCATTCGTGAAAGCAGTGATTATAAATTGCTTGTGGAAAACTACAAAACGCAGCTGTAAAGATTGCGTTATAAATCATGTAGAAATGCAGGCAGATATTTATGATTACGAGCTTCATTAAAAAGTTGCGAATCCGCGGTACAGGGATACTCAATGGCGCGTTTAATTGATGAGCGGTCGATATGTGCAATAAGAGCAATGTGATGTCCGTACCTGCGAGTATCGACAGCTAGAATTTTTTAACGAACGCTGTTCCCTCGCAATGTTATTTTTTGAAATTGAAGAAAACTCTCCAACTTTGTTATTAGGCTATAGGTAGGTCAAGGCGTTTTCAACGATATCGAAGCATTACGATGATGCATTTCGGAAAATTCGTTTCGACCTCTCTTGCTGCAGTTATGACGTAAAAGTGCACCGATCAATTTTGATAAAATAAATGTTTCCGCCAAATTTGTTTGCGCGAATATACGTTCTATTATCGTATAAGTAATAATAGTAACGTATATACACAATAACTGATAAACGTAACAATTACACTCAAATAAGTAGTATATTTATTTTTTGTTATAATCTAACGTCGTAATTTAAAGTGATATAAATAATTGAAAGCGAATGACTGTAAAACGCACGTTACGTGAAGTTTGTGATTTTGTAATAAATGGTTCCAGAGTACAAGATAACAGACAGAGCCGGGTCGAACGAGCTTTAACCGCCGTGCTCGTTAGCTGGATGCTGAGGTTGAAATAAATAAGTTCAATTTATTAACACGCTCTACGAGCGAGGGTTTTGCACACGCCGGCTATGTTACAGATCCCACACATTTTCACCTTCAGGAAATTGCACATGTTGCGAAAAAATGAAAATTCTCTTAATTCTAAACGTTTAAAGAATTTGATTTACTATGTTACGAGTTGTATTCATCGATTCATCATCTAATTTTCTAGCAGATTGCGAAGAAATGTAATCTGCAATTAATAATAACTTAAACTTTTAAAATAATAAATCAGGACCTTTCGTATCTGAAACAATTGAAATTACCACATTTCAGATTTTTGTCATGTCTTATAAAGGAGAATACTAATCTAAATCTCTCTTTTTATTTCGCTTCCAAACCAATTCGCTAAATTGGTCGGGTCGCCAGAATAACATGAGCTTCGTAAATTCAAACGGACTATGTAAACTATCGTTGCATTATTAATCACCATATGCGCATAAGTACTCCAGAATGGCACGACGTAAGTTCGTGTTATCTAGACTGAGACTGGCTCAAGTTCGCGAACGTAATTCATGCCAATTAGAGTTGCCTTATCCATTCCAGTGTCTAGATTTCTCTTCTTAGAATACCGCGATCGCGCATAGACAGTTTCAGAAGAAGGATCAAATCCAAATTGCGCCTGGTTTAAATTACTTCTCACGATGGACAAATTGCTTCGCTATCGTTATTTTGCTTGAAAGTAACTTCTCAATTCATTTTGAATCCGAAAGTTACAATGCATATAATTCTGTCGGGATTGGTCCGAATTTCTCGACGTGATCAAGCTACTGTACATTTGACAATTAAGACTTTAAATTTTCAATTTCAACTTGTATATATCCTTATCAACATTTTACTTCTCTTCCAGAGCAAATTTTCCATGCTCCATATAATGAGATTCATCTAACCGAGATCTCCAGCCAACACTTCCTTTATCTTAACAAAATCTTATTAAAAGCTAATATTAAATATTTTGATACCTTAAACTTTAAAGCTTTAAACTCTTAAACTTTTAAAAATCTTAAATTTGACAAGTTTTATTAAAAAATACTATATTATTATATAATACTATTATTATATTATTATAATAAGTAAGTTCTTATCAAAGAATATTACATTATTAAACTATACTAAATTTTTGAAAAAATACAACTCTGATTTTTTTTTTAATACAACTATATTAATTTTTTGCAACAAATTAATAATTATCTATTGTATAGAAAAAATTTCGTGATTAGCTGCTGATCAGTATCACAAATTTTCTCATCGTGTACGAGAGGCCGACGCTTTTAGAATACCACCAAAGTAATTTAAAAACTTGGAAGTCCCTATGAGAATAATTTCGAGAGAATAATGCGAGAGGATCAGGCTAAATCCTGTGTTTGTCGAGGAACGCTTAAACTGCTGAAAGGACGGAAATTTCCACGAGCGTAAGCGCCATCGACGCGAGAGAATCGGCGTGTATATGGCGTACGCCTTCGCAATTTAGTTCCTAGAAAAACCGTATCGTATTGTTCGCCTCTCTCGTTTTCGACGTTGTGATTTCACGATGACGACGACGACGTTTTCACGACGTTCTTATCCGGCTATTTTGATATCGGCCGTCTACGGTTCTCTCAGACTTTGGTTGTGCGTCGTTTCTCGCGTTCTCCAGGAGTTACTTCGCGATCCAATAATAAAAGAACAAATCCATTTCTCTTTTAATCCTTCGCAGCCACGTGCTGACCCTTGCCAATGCTATACTCGATCAATTGGCCATTAAAAAGCAGGGTCATCTTTCATTCTCTCTGTACGGTTTCTCTCTCTAGAAAGCATACACCCTTGGGATCTGAAACGGCAATGTGGATCGATTTCTTCTACAATGATTGATCTACATTTCTATTTGTCTCTAAATATCAGAGAGCGCATATCTAAATTCGTGCATTTAAAATCTTTATTTTCAGAAGATTTCTTGACAGAGAGAAAGAGAGAGAGAGAGAGAGAGAGAGAGAGAGAGAGAGAGAGAGAGAGAGAAAAGAAACTTAAAAATTATTTTATGCCAAAACAATTATTCATAGAAAACTGATATAGAAAAAAACTTTATCTTCTTATCTTTTAATAATCGATTACGAATGAATATGTGCGTGTGATTTCTGCCTCTTTTCTCTCTTTCTCTTTTCTCGCCAATTTATTATTATCTGTAAAATTCTCGCTCTACCGCGATACGCGGATCAGGCCGCATTAGATTTTCGTGAAATCCCTTTTGCGTTTAAGTCGGATAAAACGACCCGCACGTAGAATCCTGAGCGTCAATGGCCTAAATTCTGCGGATGAATGCGACGACCGTAAGTTAAGAGGAAAGGAACCGGAGCTTTCGCACTGCCTGCTTCTGGCGCGTGTTAATGCACACAGCTATACGGGCTTATGCAAGTTGCATTTATAATGCAACGAGCTTGCGAGAATCACGAGCGATCGTGAGATGTGATTTGTCAGCATAATTAAGAGCAACTTCGCGAATCGTGAGAATAAATGTCTATTTCGTCGACTTCGTTGCACCGAACCGCCGCGATGCTAAGATAAATATATTTCAACCGTTCCCCTCTTTGCTTTTAATACAGCGTCGGATTATCAGCAATATATTTTAGAAACGGTCCATTTCGCGCAGCTAAAGCTTAATTGCTACGGAGAGATAATGACGCTATATCAATGAGTCTCGAACATTGACGTGACTTTCACCCGTAAGCATTCGCAACCGACCTTTGTCGGTTCGCGTCGTGCATCGATCGGCGAAAAGTATCCCGTATTTGCGATTTGGGAGAAATGCAAATGCGCTCGAATACGCGAGTCGTTGCATTTTTGCTGACGTTTCTTATTTGCATTTACAGTGCATCGTCGGAAAACGTACGGACCTCCAGCACGCATTCTAATTTTTCAGCGAGTCATTAAATCGCTCGTGATTAACCTGTCGGCTAGCTTTTACTATATATATGCAAACACATATTGTTATCGTCCAAACTACTTACAAGAGAGCGCCTAGCTGTTTACACACGTTTTGCAAATCTGCATCAAAAGCGATGTAACAGTGATATAATTAATGTACCTTTATAAAATAAATCTAAAAATTATGGATATAATAACAAAATTATAAAACTTATTATTTAATTATTATTTTTTTACTATTATTTTCTTATTCTATTATTATAATTGTTGATCTTATCATTATTAATATAATTTTCTTTCAATTTTTAACGAATAAAATATTTCATTTAATTATATTTAATAGATAGAAATTGATCAAACTATTTTTCCTGACTTGTTTATAAAATAATTCATAGCGCAAAAGAATGTGGCGCAATCGCATTAAATAAATTTTATTTCTCCGGATTTTATGCAGATAGTCTTCAAAGAAGATATAAAGAAACTGTATTCTCACTTTTTATAAGCTCAGCTCGCCCTGTCACGAGGACCTGATGTTCTGGCAACACGTGTCCTAACTTATTGTTAGAGACCGTCGGAAACTTTTCTTATAAAAGTTGCGTTCTGTTGGAAGCCCTATCAGTTACAAACATTACGACGAAGGTAATTTCGAAGTTCCGAGATTCTTCCGTCAAAATTAGAACAGTCTAAAGTCAACAAATTGCTTGTATTTGTGTCGAGAAATGATCTTTCGCAGTGTTACCCGTGATTTTTATATTTCTATAATTATAAATTTAAAAAATTGTAAGAGATTACTTTTTAAATTATTTCAATTAATTACACATTATATTAATTCTCATTATTCCTTTTTGTATTAATGTAATTGCGTAATTTATTTGTCGCGCATTTTAGACGCGAAGCTAGTAGCTCGGACGATAGCACATTTATCTGCGACAATGAACGACATATCGAGAGCCTTTACAACGTCCGACTATTTTTAGAACACTACTGGGTGGAGTGCGATCAGAAGCACAGTCTGTTGCATGTGAATGCGCTTCCTATACGTTGAATATTCATGCAACACTCTGTAATTTGTGTCGAGTCAAAGGCCCGCACGTACATTTGCAACCATCAACATAATTTTTCATCCAGCAATCCTCGAATAAAGCGATTTTTCCGAATCACGAAACTAATGAATTTTAATCATATCTTGCGTTCGTGCTGCTTGCAGCGCGATACATTTGATTGCAACCTTGCGTGTGTGGCAGAAAAATCTTTTATTAAAAGCTATGTAATTGCAATGCTTTACAGTTTTTGATTAACCGGCGCGGTTGTGATAGAGCATTGGAGAAAAAAAGAAACAAAAATACTAACAAAAACACATGCGCCGCGTGTGCATTCAATTTAATTCTATTTCTAGAATTTCGATATTCCCGTTACGTTAAATTCATTTTAATTCTGATTGGATTTTTGTATTTGAATAGAGATTCCGTCATGTAAATATATCTGTTGTAATGTATATGTAGATTCATTCAAATAAAATAATAATTATATTCAACAAACTTTTTTATCTCAGCTTCTAGTTAAAATTATTGATAACATTTAAAAAATGTGTCAATAAACGTTAATTTTCAATCTATTTCGTACAGATTTCATTTCGACTATATCACAATTGGAGATTTTCAATTTGAGAGACTTCAACATATTTTTAGATAATATTGAGATTCACGTGCACTCCAATTCTCACTAAACTCGCTACAGTTTAATGCAAATTTTGTGGAACATCTATCGGTATATATACACGCATATCAACAAGCGTAAACGGCGTGAAGTCATAGAACGGAAATTATCGGGAAGAATGCTGTACAAGTGGGATTGACAAAACACTCTTAATACCCAAGGGTACCGGAAACTGCGCGCCGACACGAGAAATCTCTCAGGAATGCCGACAATATCCTCGTTTTTTGCGTAACATTTCTTGCGCGTCGGATCTCAGCTGTTCTCTTTCTCTCTTTCTCTCTCTCTCTTTCTCTCTTTCTCTCTCTCTCTCTCTCTCCCTCTCTCTCTCTCTCTCTCCCTCTCTCTCTCTCTCTCTCTCTCTCTCTCTCTCTCTCTCTCTCTCTCTCTCTCTCTCTCTCTCTCTCTCACCGAGAAATTAGCAGATCGCTTATCGTCGCCCATGTCGTTGTTAAATCGAAGCTACGAAAAAACGGTTGTCTCACCGCCTGGCATCTGGCGCGTCGTCGACGATGAGAAAACGCGAATTACAGACAGGAATACATAATACGGTTATTGTAACGTGCCCCGAGACGTTAATTCTCTAAGAGCTCGGTAAAGGCGCGACGTTGGCTCGACGTCGCCGGAAAAAGCGGAAGAGACGACGACGCGCGTAGCGCGGTCGGTCGGTTCAACGGGGTGGAAAAAAGAAGTGGAGGGGGAGGGGGATGCGAACGGTAAGAGCCACCACCGGCAACGGTTTCTCGTTGAATTTCCTCTACTCTCTTATCCCCGTCTGCCGCTCTACCACCCTCGCGATCCTATCGATACCGGGTCGACCGATCGCAGGGGCGACATCGGCCGACCGAGGGGTGCCGAGCGGCGCGTCCCGACACAAGCCAATGCTCAGAGCCGCGTTTAAACAGGGTGAATTTCGAACGAGCCAGTGGGGTGGTATCGATAATACGTCGCTCGCGCGCGCGCGCCCGGTATCGAATCGGCGCGGCCGAACTCAATGAAATTACTCTCTCTCTCTCTCTTTCCTTCTCTCTCTCGAAATCTCTCGAACGTTCGCCATCGTGATGCGACTTGAGCGCACTTGAAAAATACGCCGCTTGCGCCCGCAATCGGCGTACCCCGATAAAAAACGAGTTGGGATCGTGACTTTGTTCGTAAATTATTCCGTTCCAGTCCACCCGTTCGTTCTTCATCCTGCTGTACTTTACCCCCATTCAGAGAATTTTGAATTCAACTGTTATTTAATTCGCGATAAACTAGAAAAGCGCGCGATTTGCGCCATATAGAAGTAATAAAACTTCGATGATGGGCATTTTTCATCGACATTTCTCTTTTCTCTCTTCTTTTTTTTCGAAACGTTTTCCTGATATAAATCTACTCGTATACAAGGCGTTAAGGCAACGCGTTGATCCACAAACTAGACGTTTCAATTTCGAGTTAAACGAAAAAGAAATTGTCTGATTGATGAAAGCAGAAAGAAAATTATGTAAATCTTTTGTGTATATAGCCGATTCTATTATCGTATCGAATTTCCGTTCAAGAAAATGGGTGAACGTGACAATCTCTAAAATATCAAAAGAAAAGAGATTGCGAATCTCTGCACACACGTGCGTACACCGACCATTCTCTATTTCTGCCGTCTATTTCTACATGCGCTTAAAGGGCAGAATCGCCTACGAGGGTGGAAAGGTAGTAAAAGGGGTACTAAAACGCGGAATTCTAAGAACTCGGTGGTTCAAAGAGAGCTATTGGTTGGAAGAGGAAGCAAAATAGCCTCTGTTGGTTTTTGGGATAATGAATACAAGAAGAGTTGGTTTTGGGTAGACTTGCTTTAAATATTGATAGAGTTCTAGCGAAGAAAGGCATCCTACAACTTTTAGAACATATTTTTATTTGAATTCGTTTGCTCATTTCTATGTATTAGAAAGAAAGGAATAGACATTTTTTTAAATATTGTAACGTTAATAACTTTTACGCGAAATTCTTGCAAATGGAGAATTTACATGTATAACGATGTAGCGCTATGTACTCTTGAAGCGCAAATTGATTCTACATAAATCTCTGATTGCGTGATCCTATATTTTTCAGCGTAAAGTATAGGTCGCTTGTTTTGCACCGCTGTCGCTTTTTTCTTTGAAAAGAAAATTAAGAAGTCGCGAGAAAAGTTAAAAGTTGTTGCTTCATTATACGCTTTACTTGCTTATTATCTTCTTGCTTACAAAAAAAACCTACGCTCTGCATTTCGCGCACAAATTCTTCGTCCGACGTGCGTTAAAGGAAATTCTTCAGAAGCAGATAAGGATACAGGGATTTACGACGAGTAAGCAACGCTACGAATCGTCGTCGTAATTACTCGAGTATCGCAGTACGAATGAACATAAAAATAATGTTAGCTCGGAGTTAACGATAAGCAAGTAATTGCATTCGCAAAAGGATAAAATACCTCTAATTCTTAATATAAGACTGCACTCTCATTTGTAATTACGTAAAGTATCGTGGAAATGTAAAATTAAATTTTTTTTTCTATTAACATTTGTTAATTAATAAATTCTATAAGATTGGTTCTCATTCGCGATAGATTAAATATTTTGTTTAATTTTATGGATATTATTTAATACTCCATATTATTCACATGTCTCGCGCGCGAATTATTATACGAATTAATATTTATTTTCGTGTTCTTTATCACATCGCCTATCTCTTCAGCTCTTTATTTATTATGTATCTTTCCTTCTACATACATCAAAAGTTATTTCCTTCAGATCTCAAAGAAAAGATTGTCACGCACACGTATAGAAATCTTTTTTCACCGCTAAGTAACCGAAGGTGAAAAGAGGCGACGTCGAAATGACGAAATTGCATCAAAGGTTAATCGCGAACAGTCAAGCTCGCTCTCGTTAACTGCTCTCATACAGAAAAGCCCTCTTGGACACGCGCTCATTATTTAAAGCACATTGCGAGAATTGCATAGGCGAGAAATGCCACGCCGCGCCGGTACGAAAATCGAGTCGTATCGCCGTCGTTGTTGTCACGTCGTCGGCGTGTTTGGTCGTCGGAGATCAGTGATTTCTCGCGCGCGCGCGCGAGGGTGGCAAATCGAATCTCCGAGAACGTTCGCGCGATCAGAAGAAGATGGAAAAGCAAGGAAAAGTCGTAGGGCCGCGCTCGCCCGAGGGTATCGGGAGAGGTGAGGAGATATAGAGAAAGCCAAACGGGAGAGGTGAGGACGGAAGAGGGTCGGAGGGTTCGGGCGACGTGCGAGCGTAGTATAGAGAGAGAGAAAGAGAGGGTGGGAGGACAGGGTGCTTCGACGTAAAGGGGACGTGAACGAAGAGGGTTGAATCGGCGCTTGCGCCATACCGCTTCTATCTACTTGTCAGCCAAGCGGAGCTGCCACCACCCCGGCTCTCTCGCCTCTCTTTTTCCTTCTCTCTCTCTCTCTCTCTCTCTCTCTCTCTCTCTCTCTCTCCCTCTCCTACCCTCTCTCTCGTTCTCTCACTCTTTCTCTCTCTCGCGCGCGCGCGGCGCCGCGCTACTCGATAACAAACTCTACAGTACCAGTACTGGCACGGTACTCCGGACCACCGGATCGCCCTCTTCGCCGTCGCCACCGGTGGCACATCGGTAACGCAGACGAACGAACGAAAATCGTATAAATCCACACGGCGCGAATTTCGACTAACGCATTTAATAATTTGGGACTTGCACGCGCGACAGCGCAAGCTTTCCTCGTCTCGTGGACGAATAATAATATCGGTAGATCTTCCCGGCTTTTCGCGCTCTTCTCCGTTTTTCCCCACGGAAAAAGTCCTCGTGAGATGCGTCTCTCCCTCGGCATCGTGCGTGCGTCAGGACGCGCGTCATTGATCACGATCGCGATAACGCGAGGACCAGGCAGCTTCGAAGTTTCTCTTTCCCTCCTCCCGTCCCTTACCGTCGCTCTTTCTCTCATTTAATCTCGCATATGCGATTCATGTCTGTCGTGCGGATTTATATTTGTTTGCAAAAATTAATATACTTAATCTAAAAAAAGAAAGTGAGTGTTGTAACTTGATAATATTTTACATATACACATAAAGTTTTGTAAAATATCGTAAAATTAAAATTACATGTTATTTTGCTATTCAATTACATAGACGAAACTTTCGTGAAGAGTGGGGTGTGAGTACCCAGCGGACTCAGGGATAAATTTCCTACAAGCTAGTTTCACCAATGTCGATTAACGCAAACTGTGATTGACTGAGGGTCGGTTGTAGCAACGTCGCTTAGAGCTCTGACATCGGTTAAGTCAATCTCCTCTCTTTCCATGTTCATATCATAGATAGAACTATAATCTACAAAGAGATAGCCAATCACCAAGCCAGGTTCGCTCCGACCTATCGTGATTGATACAACACCAGCCCTCCAACTCCGTTCTCCATCTATCGTTATGGAGAGGGATGAGCAACATGAGGATCAGTGCACTCGAGGAGTATTTCCGTTTTACAGCCACTCGAAATTGTACTCTGTATCACGGCCAGTATACGCAATCTACAGAAAGAGCAAATCGAGAGGAGATCGATTAAAATCGCGCTCAACGTACTTTTAATCGATGACCCGGGTTTTGTTCGCTCTCGAAAAAGACGGTCATCCGTTCACCTTGCCGTTCTCTTTGTGCGCCGCTGGTTATGGTGTATAACTTGTTGCTCCCGGGCAAACGGACGTGCAGTGAGCGCGGATTGCAATTTCAGATCTTCGAGCCGGCCGTCAATGGCAGATTGCCATGCCCGCGCTTTTGGAGATCCTTTTTTTTTTCGTCGCGTTCTCCGCCTCCGATACGGCGATAAAAGCGAACCGGCCGTCGACGGCGCGTTTGTTACTCGGAAGTGCGGAAAAGGGATGGAGAAGAGATGGACGCGAGAAAAGGGGGGAAAAAGGAAAGAGAAAGTATAGAGAGCAGAAATATCGCTTGAAGGATATATACGGGGATCCCGGTCCCGTCCTATTCTCGACCGACCTTCCTCGTTATTTGCGGCTTAGGAACGGCTACAGAACAAACACAGTCGTCGCGACCAACCCCCGATATTTGCCGTCGCGATTATCCCGCTTTCTCACGCCAATTCTCGTCGCGATTCTCGCGTGATTTCGACCTCCCTCGATCTTTGAGCGAGCTCGATCGCCGGCGAATATCGGACAAATTGAAAAGTTTTTCGGAACCGTCCTCTCGGATCTCGTAACCTCGATCTTTTCCCGCGAGAGATCGAATCGACCGCAGGATATCATCCGCGGATCGAGATTATACCGCGGAAATGAAGTTCTCCATTCACTTCGGATAATTTCCACACTCAGGCAGCCTTAATCGCAACCATCGATGCGTGATCGAAGAATGAGAATGCTTCATAAGGAGATTTAGTTGAATGAAAAATAGAGAGAGAGAAAGAGAGGGAGAGAAATAGCGCCTCATACTCATAAATGTTAGTTGAAAAATTAATCGTAGTTCGATTGCCTTTTAGAGGTGAAACTATAAGAAGACAGAAAGAATCATTTAAATCTTTGTTAAGTCCGACAAATATTTTAATGATTTACGACAAAATACTATCTCGATAAAAATTATCATCTCGCGGCAATTTCAATTCCACTCGCGTATCTTAGCGCTTGCGTCTCATCTTAAGTTCTCTCTTCTCTCTTCTCTCTCTCTCTCTCTCTCTCTCTCTCTCTCTCTCTCTCTCTCTCTTCTATCTCTCTCTCCCACACGGGAAGAATTCGATTTTGCGGGACGAGGCGCGGCGGGATGACAAATTGAATTCTTCTCAGTTGTCCTCTACCAGCCCCGGGAGGGCTAAAAGTCCGCGCTCATGAAGGGCTTTATTTATTAAAAGGACGGAGCCTCGCGCGAAGGCGCGCGCATCTTACACTCTCGAAATTGATACTCGATTTCAGGGACAAGCCGCGATAAATTGACCAAGTAAACAGGATAGAAGAAGCTCCTTGCGGTTTCGCCGGCCCTTTCGAATCCCGAAAGCGAGAATTAACCAATTATCGTGTTACTTGAAGTGGAATCTGCACTTTTCGACTTGTTCCCATCAACAGACCGCGCGTTTCCCAATGGAACGTGAGGTGCCGAATGCTCACCGCGAGAATTAAGTAGTTACAGATCGCTCCGGTCGGACCGTGACCGCCGTTTCTCACTGCTTAAAATTCTGCTGTCGAGCAAACGTAGATTTCTTGATGAAGTTTGATTAAGTAAAGGGATTAAGTAGTTACAGCGTCAACAACGACGAGATTTAATTGATAAATCTTTCTCCTTCTTTCCTTTTAGATTTTAAATGTCTATTGTTTGATTTTGAACGCGCGCATCTCAAGTAGACGTATAATAAAAGCTTGCTTCAAATTTTGCTGTAAATGTTTTTCACGAGAATTTAGATTATTTGAGATTCCCATTTTCTCCGGTGCCGTTTTCAGCACAAATGAGAACTGAATAAGACTTTCTTTCCATCGAGTTTTGATTGTTCTGTGGATTGAAGTTGCGCTTCCACTCTCGAGATTCCGCCAGTAATAAATAAACTCCCTCTCCCCCTTTTTAATGCCGACTATGCCACGAAATTAAGAAAAATAAGTACTCGGGTGTCGCTTTGAGTATATCTCACTCCTAACTTTGCAACACTGCAAACTTTTGTTGGCCGCTTCTTGCGTCCCGGCAAACTGCGCGAGTTAAATAGTTACGAATTGCTTACACTCGACTGTGTGTAATACCCGTATTTCTTTCGCGTCCCGATGTCGATTTGTAACGTCATTTATATTGCGAATGGATTTCGGGGAACAATAAAATCTCAAACAGTCACTCCCTTCACCGAGTGAAACTAATTTTTCTATCGTTTAGAGCGACTCTGCCGTGAATTTCTTTTAAAGCGCTCCGAAAAAAGCTATAAGAAAAATTAAGTAGTTAAAGATTAAATTAAGTCAGCCTAAGTTCGTACTTTGTCGATACTTTTTATCATTTCGTAATTTTCTCGTTACTACCTCTCCTTCCCTCCCCCACCCTTCAACACACACATTTAAAAAAATATAATTACTGTTCTATTATTAATACGCCTTAATAATAAAATACCATCTTTAAGCATGTATAATTAGCGAATCACTTATATTATATCATTTCCTCATTTTGTCACTGTGACCCTAACGCGTATCTTATAAAAAATTAAAAAACTATATTTTGTTCTCATTATTATTTACAGAATTTCTATATTTTTGTGGACATTTTATAGAAAATTTTATAATTTACGAAAATTAAAGTTATTGGTACCTACTTTTATTTTCATAGATGTAAGAATCCTTTACAATTTCTTATCATGAAAGTGGCTGTTAATTCGAAAATAATCCTTTAATTTCCAAAAAATAAAGATATATGAGAATTACGTACTTTTCCGGATAGATTTAATTCGCATTCTTCTTGCTGAGAACCTGCCGCTGATTTGTGACGCTATTCCAACTGCGGCGGACATTCCGAAAAGCTATGAGAATTTAGGAATTACGAACCTCTTCGAGTGAGAGAATCTAACGCGTATATACCTTGAACATCCTGGGAGCAAGGATTCTTCTAGTTGGAGTTCTCGCTGAAGATGCATGAAAATTTTTGCAATCGATTCTTGAAAAGTATCAAACCGTACTTTACGAAGTTAAAAATACAGGACCGGTTAATGAGATCTCTTTATATTCAGGATTTTTAAAAACACCGATATTCGGGCAGGAAATGTAAAATATAAACCGTTAAATATTTTTCTTTCTCTTAGCTACACTTTGATTTGAGATAAATAATCATAAAGCGATCGACAATCATAAAGATATAATTTGTCTTTGTTTTCCTTTACTCTCGTCGTCTCATGTATATACAGAAATTTTCTAAAGTTAAAAAAGAAGTTGTGACATTATTCTAATGCACTAACCAAATTCTGTATCTCTCCTTTTAATTAACTGTTCGCTGTGTTCTCTGTTTTAAACATGACTCTTAAAGCAACATTTTCTCGGTTTCTAACTCTTGTAAAGCTACCTTTATTGCTTGTCAGGCAGCTTTCGAGACCTTGCAGCACAATGGCGTTGGAAACTGGTTCCCTCTCGTGAAGACGATCATCCAAGAACCGGCTCTTTTACGCGCTTTGTTTATTCCATCCCGAAAAACGTCGGGCCGACCCGCCGACCGTTTAATTTTCCTTTAGTGCTCCGCACGATGCCGGCAATTTCCGGAAGGGTCATTAACACGAATCGTCTTTCCTCCTTTGTGTCCATCGTCGGTAGAAGAGGCTTACGCTTCTCTTATCACAACTATCTCTCTAACACGACGCTCTTTTAAATCTATTAAAGCAGACAGATTTGAGAATGCACACGGGACTCTATTGGAAATTGTCGACTTGGCGATTTTCGAAGATCTGAGACTCGTCATCGTGGTATTTTCCCTCTTTTCCTTTTTTTTCATTATCTCTCTCTCGTACCAATATCGAAAGAGCGACAGAGGGAAAGGAAAGAGGAACGGCGACTAATTGAAAAGCCGACCGCGGAGATTAAAGATTTCCCGGACCCACCCTTTTCTCTCGCGGCGGCGCTTAACTGAAATTACGTCAACTGGCGAGTGCGGTTGTACATTATCGACCGACGTAATTGGGTATTCGTTAGAAATAAATGGCCGCTAATGCGATTTCTGGCAGATATCTCTCTTCCCACCCCCCCCCCTCTCTCTCTATCTCTCTTTATCTATCTATCTATCTATTTACCATCTATCTATCTCTTGCCGATAATACAATATCGGTTCAAATCATGTTACCTGAAATGATAAAAACATTATAAACCCAATAGCGCACACGCACGCGGCCCTTCCTCTTCCGCAGTAATGATTGGACGATTTAATCATTTGCTACGCCGGCGAGACTCATCAAGGCACGAGCGAACCCGCTGAAAATCATCGTCGCGAAAACACATCAGGCACGTCGTCGTCTTTACAGTAAAACCCGTCGTTATATCCCAGTGCCGTTAACATCGTAGACAGTCTTGTGATAAATTTCCAGCACACAGTGAAATAAGTTGCGCCGTGGATCATCAGGTAGGTCCCCCACTTTCTCGTTTCGTAAAACTTGTAATACCGCATAAGATGAGAGAGTATGAGATATTCATGTTTCTAATAAACCTTAAAATGTACACGTCCGATAGAATTAATATCATATAGAAACAGATAAAAATTTCCACTGCAAAATAAGCGCGCATAACTTATACAAGTCGCTACAAGCTCGTAAAATTTTGATATATTCTTAAAATGATCGCAAATCGTACGTTTGCCTTTTATATTCTCAATTTTATCCCGCACGGTGATGAAAATAGTAGATTATTTCGAGATGAGCGTGAGTGATGTTGAATCGTCGTGTAATATTATCAATCTTATACGATCTTATTGTGGAATGCGCCACCGCACAATAAAATTTCCAATCACGTCTCCGATGCGATTTAATGGCGGATTTGATTCGATTGTTGCCAATATAACAGCCGACCGATCGGCGATACTTTCGAAACCCCATGCTGTAATGACGGTTGTGTAATTATGGATTTAATATTATTTGGTTGTCGATGCCACGGATATAGGAGGGCAGCGGGATTGGTAATTGTTGTTTACAACGCGCTGCCGCCCGTCATTGTCTAGTGATAACGGTGCCGCGGTGAATGTTGCACCGATGGGAGATGACGGATTTTATTAGCGACGCGGAAGGGAAACTGATCAAATGTCAATTGTTACGTGTGACTTGTTCAGCGTGCAGTTTAAATTTCGCCGCAAAAGTAAACGCTCGATAACATCGCAGGCGCGCGATCCACAGTATAGATATCTTTGATTGAACCGACGTGATATAAAATTTGACATAATTACGGACGTAATAATTTCCCGTGATTTTCAAATTCTCGGCTTTATTGTATATTGCCACTGGTTGTTGGCACATTTAATATATATGTACATTGTTGTCTTAATATTTCAATGCAAAACTCTTATTAATCGCGCGCAACGCGAGATAAATTCCGTCATCGTGTAAACAGCGATCGGGCTTAAATCTGGGCTTACACAAATAGCCTCGATCAATTCACTTTGGCAAACAATGAAATGCCGTACAATTACCGCGCAATATAATTTTGGGATTATTTCGACAATGCGTCGCGCAAATATCTTCCGCTCGTGTTCTCGATTACGGATGGAAAATTACGCGATCGCACAACCGCGTTTACGTTAAACCGCGTTACATTAAACCGCGCGCAGCGCGGAAGTTCGATCGTGGAGTAACCGCGATCATACACGCGATCTCTCAATTTCCGCCAAGTTCGATATTCTAACGCCGTAGAAACAATCAGTATCTTCTAATGCCAATATTGTATTATCTCGCAGCTGCTCGCCAATGCATAAGGATCGTGTATGTATTTTTGCGAGCGCGGCGTGCGATTCTCGCGCGAAGCTGGATACAAAAGCCGATAAATCGTTCATCTAACATAAGTGGATTAACGATCGAATTATTTATATTAAATCATATTCCACTTTCTGCCACTCCCACCGCGTCGCTACACCGGGGAATTCTGCTTGCAGTTAATAAATGATAACAGGATTGAGCAGATAAGCCAACAACCGAGCGCGCAATCTCGTTAAACCTAAAGGTTTACTCTATGTCCACATATTTCAGCATTGTTTCTTATTAACTTTGCATTCGTAAGAATAATTTTCTTTTTTATGCTACATAATTACACGTAATCTTGTGAATATATTAAACGAATTAGAATAATTTGCATATGAAATAAAAAATAATGCGTTTCCTGATACGTGAAATATGTAAATGTATTCCACTATGTTTGATATATTTCTTTTATTGCACACATTACACAGACGTATATATACATAATTATTCAATACAGTATATTGTTATGAAAAGATAATGAAACACGTTTTCGCGGCCTTTACATAAACTACGCGAATAACACTATTATAATCTATAATAAATGATAGACGCGTCAGCGACGTCAACGTCGAAAACATTTTTGACGCGCAGCGAATTTTCGGGGACACGAAAAATAAACTTCCTGAAAATCTTCCTCGCGCTTTGAAATCCAGTTTTCCCGCGCATGCAATGCGGTACAAATATATCTCGGTTGAAGTATCTCCCCCGTGACGTAGAGGTGCAAAGCTTATCCGTTCCGGGCAGCTTTTGGTATTAATCTGACTGGGCATAAATCTCACACTAATCCAGGTAACGCTATAACTCCGTAGCACCGGCGCTATACCGATGCTGCTACTGTTGTTGCAGTGGGAAATGCGGAACTTGTTGAATACATCCGCGTTATATTCGGGAGGTCCGCAGTTGCGGAGGAGTAACCAGAAGTACTAACGATTACCCCATTCGCTTTTACAGCCGGTCGGGATGATCGGCCCTAAGTGTTCCCTTTAAAGGGAGAAATCGAGCAATTCGCGCAGTACGGCTAATTTACATTTTAATCGGTTCGATTCTCGAGAGAGCAATATAATTGCTCTCAATTCTTTGAAACAACTCGGAAAGTCGCTTTGCAAATTACATCGGTCTTACATTGCAGAAAAAAACTTCACAGAGATCTCTCGTCCTTTAAAAAAAAAAACCCACTCTTCCCGCGCGGGAGGAATTATTCAATCGCGTAGGACGATTTTATATTTACCCCGTTATCTTTCAAACTTCGTCGCCGTTTGTTAAAGCTTCGCGGACAAGGTGGTAAAGATTTCATCGCATCCGACCTTCGTTGCTACGATACGCTACGTTATTTTTAGCCGCACCCTTTTTTCAATCTTAAATCACTACGCCTCTCCTGCATAAGGCGTGGAATAATTCAGACCCGACGGGTTATTGCATTTATAGGGGCGGTCGCTTTTCACGAGAGAACGAGGTCGAACGGTAGTTCCAGAATTTTTCCGGAAATTTTACCGCGACGATCTCCGTCGCACGTGACGATTGAATTTGCGCTCATGGTCGTCGGGAACGTCGCACAGCATTTACAGACCAAACTGAGCGATTTAAAATTACAGGAGCATCGTGACGTTGATGCTCCACACGGGATATATGTATATATATACATATATATAGAGAGAGATATATATTTATCCTCAGCCTCTCATATCCGCCGTTCATTAATTTTCCTTCTACGAGGGACGGTGCCGAAGAGCGCGTTTTGACTGTCGTTAAAAATACAAAATCGCAATAGATCACGTCGTTATCACGTGCGCCGGCAAGTCATCACAGCTACGTCATCGTTATTCTAAGGGGTTAATACTCGCCGTTGATTGATGTTTATTTCGACGGTGGTTTGTCATGTACCCAACTCCGCGCGTTAATTATCAACGTTTCGCCCTACATTTCATCTCGCGGAAATCATCCGCGGCAGCTCGTTTCCGGTTTCGGAGCGGAGGAGAGAAAGGGACGAGCCAGATTGGCCAGAAGCGCATCTCGTAACTTAATTAACTTAAGAGCCGAGAGGTCTTTTTCCATCCGCTTCGATCATTCCGGATCCGGCGGATTGTACAAAGTGAGGCGTTCCGGCTGCAAATTGAATCTTTCGTATCTTGATCTTATTTCTATTTCTTGACAAGATAATTTTCGAATTTCTCGCATGAACGGAATGCGAAATATACCGCCGTTTGATTTAAATATATTTTTCTTACTGGTTTTAAATTCTGTTACTGTTATAATTTAAAGAGAACAAAAGCTTCGAAAAAGAAAGAGATTGAGAAATACGATTTCAAATTAATATTACTTGATAATGTTGAAAATATACTTGTTTTTCTATATTCCGCTACATTACGTTCGCGTGCTCGTGTTCTTGGCAACTCTCCATAAATAATATTCTCGTGCCCTACATTATTATGCTCTTCGACTTTCATCCCTGACAATAAATCTCTTAAGAGGAATTCCGCGTGACACTCATGAATTAATTATTTTTATATATTCGGCAAAGAGCGAATTTACTGTATTGCTCTGCAAATTGAATAATGTCCTTCTTTCAGCTCACAAATCCGGTTTCTCTAAACGGAAAAAGCACTTCACCTGTCTCGTTTCATCTACTTGTACATTCTAACTTGGGGATTCTCGGAACCCTCAGGTCACACTCGAACGGTCTGTGCGACAACATACCGACCCGATTCAATTGAATATAACCGAATGGAGAACGCGTCACAGAGAGAAAGAAAGAGTAAGAACGGACGAGATGTTGTTTTCTCTAGTGTGCTTGAGAATCGCCATCCGTGCTGCGTCCTCTATTTCGTGTAAAGCGATGTAAAGTATATACCACGGCTCTTCGAGTACTATGAGATTTTTAATCTTGGGAAAAGCTCCGTCCTCTTCGGGATAGTACATCGATAAAGAACACGGTGAGACTTTATCAACCGGAGCTTCACAAGAATGAACCGCCACCGCCATCGCCATTACTTAGAATTCTTCGTTATTAATCGCCTCGTCGACGATGCATTATAATACTTCGGGTTGCTATTTATAATTTGGCGAACATTCAGCCGATAATTATGAGACGTCCATTTCGCGTAGATATCGGTTTCTACGCAAAGCTCTCACATCATACTTTAATAAGCGATCGTATTGCGTACATTTCATTATTATTGAAATAAATGAGAATGCAGCACAGAGGAAAGCGTTATATTTAATAATGATGCGGCAAATATCTTTAGCGTAAATTAATTTGAAAAGAACAAACTACGCGAAATAATTAAAGAATGTATTAATAAATTCGCGATTTATCTCTTCGAAGATTTAAAAATATTTGCCAAGTTTTCAGAGATTCCTTGTCTGAAGAGAGAAAATGCATAATGCAGGTAATATTATTTTCACGAGATAACTTGTTATTAATTTATCTATTCAATTAATATTTTAAAAAGCATGTCTAAATTTCTTAAAAATACCGATAATTTTATATTGCGAAACATAAATAACTGAAAGTAATTACTCATCTTTTATTATAAATTTCACGTTAAACTTGAAATTATGCTTTAATTTTTACGCAACATTGTGTATTCATGATCAATTTTAAATATATTTATTATTAAAGAGTTTCTATTAACCAGTCATAATTCTACCAGCATAAAATTGATTTTATTCGAAAGATTCGAAAGAGGAAGATAAAATATTATATTATAACGCATAAATACCATTACGTTAAGCAAATCCACTCTTAATCCATTTATTAGAATATTAACGCACCTATATTCCGAATAGATATTGGCGATCGGGATTCAAGATGTGGCCGTGAACAGTGAGAGAATATACTGCTCGTATTGTGTGGCATCTGTGTGTGTGTGTGTGTGTGTGTGTGTGTATGTGTATATGTGTGTGTATTCAAGATTGTCGTCCGGGCTTTACGACTTGAATCATACGGGGATGGAGTTTACGCGCGCGCCCGACACTTCCGCCAATAAAAATAGCAAAGGTAGAAACGGCAGAAAGCGCACGATGCCGACACGCGAATGCCACCCAGGAGATATGCCGGTGATATACCTTAACATGCTCTTCCGGTGTTCCGACCCGTGCGAATTCGCAGTTAGGTTTTCCGTAACTCCATCGCATCGCGCAGCGTGAAAATCTTTAAAACGTCGCGCAAAACTTTGCTACGGTATCATATTGCGTCGATCAGTTTTCCACGTTTTCTACCGATGCATTCCCGACGGACGTGTAGGTATTATTCGATTCTCACGCCCGAGGCAAGCGCAAATGGGACGTATCAAAATTAAATTAAGTATATATTATCGCATCGTTTTCTCACAAATATATAAATTTTAATTAGTAGGAATATTTTATTAATTAGACGAAGAAATGGAAAATATGTGCCCAAATAATACGCTGTAAAATATTCTTATGTAAAGTTATTCTTGTGAAATTATTAAATTTTGGTCAAATAAACTGATATTTATACAAGAGAATTATAAATACTTATTTATTATTTATATATAATATATTATATAGTATAAAATATATTATATTATTTTATATGTACATAAATTTATATAAATAATATATTATATCATTTATATAAGAAATATAAATAATATTTAAAATACGGTTAAAAATCATGATCATATTGTAAAATATGAAAACTACTTCTTGTAATTTAGTTCTCTGCAAGTCTCGTTGTATCTCCTTTCTCATAAAGTATTTTAAAGCTTGCACAAGTATAGTCAGATATTTCCCAGACACCGTGATAATTTGTAATACACTCACGAAGTTCTAGCGCTCGGAACTAGAATATAATAATCTCCAGCAGTAAAAACATGCGCGGAGAGAACGTGCTGCCGGTCACGAGCAATTTTAATTAGCACAGAAGAAAGATTTGACGCGAATTACCGCGACGCGTGGCGCGACGAATTACGAGCAATAATTTTCCCGTTTGCGATCGCGCCATCGCCATCGCAGTCGAACGGATAGCGTGTATTTCGTTATGGATGCGCGGCTTGTAAAAAGCACGTCGAGACGGTGCGTCGGGATCGTTAATTGATAAAACTAATCACGCCGTTCGCGTACAACCGCGTCGCGACAACTGTATGTGTTTTTTTTTCTCCATCAAAAGAGATTTAACGCGTTTTTTTTCTATCAATTTTGAGTTAAAAGTGGATCATAAATGCGCACGTGTAAATTCGCGTTATGATGTATTGTAAAATGGGATTTGACAAAATAAACTCTAGCAATGTCTAATCCGGTCATGATCGTGGCGTTTGTTTAACGTCATTGATATTAACGTTACATTGTCAATATTCTAATTTCATTCATGTTTTCTAAAATAGTATCGAGAATGATAGCGCGAGTAAGACATACGTTGTAAATATTTGTTTTTCAAAGTTTCTTTTCAAATATATTATAATATAAAATTGTGAATGTTACTATAACGTTACACTATGAAATCTTATTTAAAAAAAAAACCTAAATCAATCAATTTTTCAAAATTCTTTTAATCAGACTATATAGTCTTCTTTACACATATATTTACCACATTTATAAATCTTTTCTCTTTAGTTACATAACTATTAAATAACTATTAAAATAACTATTAAAATAACGTAAATAATTATTTTCGAAAGATGTATTTGAAAAGTATTAAGCATGAATCTATTCTCAAGAGTTTAAAAAATCACTTATAAATAATTCAGCCCCTTTAACGTCACTTTCTAAAAAAATATCTTAAATTACGGCTTTAAAACAAGGCGTCAATTTTTATGTTCGCACTCAGACACGGACGATCGCGTCTGTATCGGAAGCGAGGCGAGGATTTACCAGCCTCCATCATTAAAGTTCGAAGTTCATTAGAGGTTCCCCGGCGCCGATGAAATAACTTTCCCCCAAGTTGTTACACTGTTCGCTTCCTCCCTTGTATCCTCCCCGTAGGACTTAAAAGTCTTGTTCCCGGTCTGCTCATTTCCTGAGAGAATACCTCTCTTCTCGCTGTCTTCGGCGCGGGTCATGTCATTTTAATGACACGTTTCCGATTGCTTTCGCCAAGAAAAGCGTTGGCCGTCAGACGCGCGCAAGATTAAGGAGGAGAGTGAGTTTAACGTATCTTTTTTTTCTTTTTTTTTTCGAGGGCGATGGCGCGACTGGAGTGATATAACGCCGAATGTCAACCGGCGGCCCTTGTTGCCATTTGAAAAGGATAAATTCGTCTTTGAAAACTAATAAAGGCTAATCTGGATTTGTAGAAAAAGGCGGCTGAAGACAGCAACGTATCGCGGTGCTCAGTTTCTGGATTTGAATGTAATTGTGTTATGTTCAGAAAAAAATAATTGTACATCTATAACATATGTATATGTATGTACACGTCGAACGCATATTGCATATGTAAGTATAGTATATATGTGCCGGCTTTCCGTCACGCATACATACGATTGACAGATTTAGAATTTCTGCTAACTACGATAATTTCATGACTCATATTTTTCAATAATTGCATAAATATAAAGTCGATACATTGCATTTGTTAATTGGAGCGCTACGCGATTTTGTATAATCAAACTGCGAATGTAAAAGTATATCACAAAGAACGTATAAATTTACAAAAATAATATAAGTGATATTTCATTAGCAAAATGCTATTTATATAATATTGATAAATAAGATTACAATAAAAGTTAATAAATATTTTTATAAAAACAATTAAATTATTGTATTGTGATTGTTTATTGCAAACAATAATGTAAATTTATAGAATAGAATAAATGTTTAATTAAGACAAAAATACTGTATTTAATGTGCATATATTTACAAAAATTCTTTATATGTGTATATATATATGCATATATACATGTACATACACACACAAAATACATATATATCATACAAAATAAAAAATATTTCTAAAAAAGGATAAAAAATACACGCCAAATACATAAAAGATATTGAAACTTATGCGCAACAAATGGAAGTTTTAAAAAACAAAAAATTGATACGTATATGTACTCGGCGTTTTTTACCACAAAATAAAAGTTTGTCACTCACCGATCGATGCGCAACAGTGGAATTGATGACATTAAAGCTACGTTGATCTGTAAGATACAAATTCAAGATCGAAATTATAGCAGCACAATAATTAATTAAAATAATTAATAAAATAATTAATTTTTCAAGAAACTATTATTTTACGCATTGAATTTTATATTCGATGCATACAATAATAAGCAGATATTTAATAATTTTATAATTTTGAAAAGACTATTAATAATTTTCTAGTAACTCTATATAAAAACTGTCTTCTAAAAATAAAAACTTTTACAAGATTATTGCTTTTGTATAAAAAAGTCTCTTTCTCTAATCTTCTCTTGTTTAAATTATCTAAAGAAACAAATCAAATTACGTGATTAATCGCATAATTTAAATCGCACGCGTACACGATTAATAAATAACTAATATATAAATAATAAGAGTTATTCACCCCAAGGTTGCTCCGCTAGCGCCCGATGTCTCTCTTAGAAATGCTCCTCCTCTCAGGTTGTCAGGGTCGTCAAGATTTGAGGATTTGTTGCACTCAAAGAGTTTGATCACTCGCAAAAATTTAGACAGTTTATACAGTTCACTCGCGAAAAATTCATACAATTCATTACACACGATGAAAACGGACGCGCGATACTTTGCATGGCACTCCCGAACTCGGACGCGTGATACTTTACAAGGCACTCCCGAATTCCGCGATCGCGAAGCGATATGCTATTTCGCGCGAGGATCGCACTTTGAGTCGACGAGGTAACTTCAATTAAGGATTAAGCCTCAAGCAGAAGAAGACGGAATCGATGGATACGATTGAGTCCCGACTCTTATTTCAGAGCATATTCAGAGTGGCTCGAACTTTAAACACGATTCATTATGATATCAAAATGTGCACTCGACGATCAAATAAGCTCGCCATATATGAGCCATTTGCTCGTGGCAATGCTATGTTTTGGGTACTTAGCTTCTCCTTCAGGTCCTTAAACCTTCCAGGTACTAAGCCCTCCCACCGTCAAGGTGTACCCATTGGGAGGGTTGTATGTATTATATAATTTTGAAATATAATATAATTTGTAATTTATTTTATAATTGAAAGTTTATTCCTCTACATTGCATCTTCTTTCCTCGACAAAAAGAGATACGATATACATAAATGCTTCAAAAAGCGGATCGCAGCAAAACGCTGGTCAATTCACCTCGCCGCTATAAAATATTTTTTAATCAAATAAATTATAAGAATATATATATTAAATATATATTACATTATATATATTAAATATATAATACATTGAATATATACATATATATATATATACACATATATATTATGAAAGTATATATAATGTAATGCTGCTTTATTTAATGCATCAGAAATTAATTATATTAATCAATTTTTACTCGCGAAATATATTCAGATTTAAGAAATGTATATATAGATCATTAAGAATAATTATTGCTTGTAAGTATATCGTAACAAAATAGTAATATACAATTCCCGTTATCTTTAGCTTCGATTTTTATTTCGAATAAATAAAATACGCCAAATCGCTTTGATACGCTTACGAATCTTTAATCCTGCAGTTAATTAACCGTACTGACTGATAATTGCTATTGTTTGTCGAGAATAATTGCGTTTTCTCTTAGTATTTGTCGCAATCGCATCTTGAAAAATAATAATACGTCGATATACAAAGCGGCTCATGCCATTATCTGCTGACTCAAGTCTTTACCGCGAGATTTATTAAGATTTATGAAGAACTATTTTCTTTCCTCAAAATATCAAATATTTTAATATTTATGCATCGTAATAAATCAACTTTGGAATAATTTATATCAAAAAGTCAAGAGATACACTTTTTAAAATTTTTGAAATAATGTTATTTCATTCTCCATTTCATTCTGAAAGTGTACATATCTTTTATTTTATGGAGAATCGATAGATTCTATTTTTTATATATTTTTAATGAATGAGACGCCGCGCCGTGCTCGCGTCACTGGTTCGACCAAGTAGTATGCTACGCGCTATGGCACGCCGATTTCACTACTTGGTTGAGCCAGTGACGCGAGTAGGGCGCGACGCCTCATTCATTAAAAATATATAAAAAATAGAATCTATCGATTCTCCATAAAATAAAAGATATGTACACTTTCAGAATGAAATGGAGAATGAAATAGCATTATTTTAAAAATTTTAGAAATTGTACTTTTTGGTGAAAAAAATTATTAAACATTTCAATTATTTATAATAATTGTAATTAGCAATTTCTTGTAACTTAAACTATTTTTATAAAAAAGGTTGTTTCCTTAACTTTAAAATGCGTTTCTGAAAATTTCTCAACGACAAATATAACCAGAGATATTAATTTTTGAAGTTGACTTCATTTTTCACGAACATTTTTTTGTTTATAACTTCTGCAAAAAAATATTTCAGACAAATACAAAAATACGTTTCTCCTTATTTTATGTATATTTCACATGAAAAAAAGTTTCGATTGATTTAAAAAATACGCGATCATTTCTTGTCCGATTTGTGTGACGTGGAATTACCGATATATATATGTATATTCCAACTAATTTATATGCACAATTTCGCCAATAAGAGTCACATTATCACATCGTCGCTGCATCATTATTACGACACACATTATCAATGAACGTACATTTGAATTTCTAGAATAAAATCCGCACAAATGTCAGTGTCGCAGACGGTCGTGACGTTGAAGCATTTTAATTAACATCACTTTGCAACGAAATAATCTACTTTTTTTTTTATTCTATACAGTTGCGATGAGCCGATCGGGAAGCCTCGCGGATTTTCGGAGCCGCGATTTCGGCCGCGCGTTTACGAGACGTGTCCGGATGCGTTCATCGATCATCTACGGCTTCGGGGAGGAGAGTTAAATGCACCGTTGCGTCACTCGCGCAATTTGACAGGGCAGTGCTTTCGGAAAATCGATTTGCCGGTAACATGTGGGTCGATGTCACCTGCAACGTGACGTCGCATCGGCCGTTATAGACAATTTATTATCAAGCTTTCAAAGACCTTTTTACTGATACAGAACTTACTGCGTTTATTGCATGTATCTCGCTGTCTCGTTTTGCTTTCTCTCTCTCTCTCTCTCTCTCTCTCTCTCTCTCTCTCTCTCTCTCTCTCTCTCTCTCTCTTGCGCAAGCGAAATTCCTTCGAAACGTAAATCGTGACGACTGTGTCGTTTCATATTCTCGTTGAGGCAAATCCGGGCCGGGCGTTTTAGATATCGCTTACTAGGCGAAACGAGAGAAACTTACACGACGATACACAGCAGCAAAACTGTGTCGCGAGCGTTTCGGAGGACTGCACTTTTTAGCGAGATTGTCGAGAAACGACGTATGTCGAAGAAAATTTATAGGACGTTCCGCTCGAGCCATTAATTTTGCATTTCGAAGCGATGTACATGGCTGAATTTCTCCTCCCAACAAACATAATTTATGTTTATTCGATGAAAGAATATTTATCTGAATTGAACCAATTCAAGTTATTTTATTCTCTATATGATTAAATAAATACTATCAACTTTAGTACATTTACACAATCCCAAGATTTATAGAAATAACATAGATGTAAATAACGAAACGATATTTAAACATATCCAAGTATATATCGCACGATTCGATTTTTATTCGATTGTATATATACATAATACTATATACATATATTTAATGTCTCTCATATTTCCTTTTTATAAAACTGTTCAAGAACCATTTATCAGAATAAACTTCTTGCGGCTCATTTTTCTCGCGCAGTACAAATATCCTAGGTGATTAATCAGTTCTCTGTATATAATAGCGAATTATTTTTACGTTAAAATAACACTCGCGCGTCTCAACTTGAACCATTAATTTTGCGGTCGTTTGTTTTAATGATCGTAGATTTTTTAATTACTTTCAGCACAATTCTCCGCGTCGTATTTTTTATCCTTTTATTATAAATTCTAATGTCTCATTTATTAATGGAACGAAAGATGCACATTGAAACGGGTTAATCCGACATGTCACCGTAGGTCTTTCTCATATACGTAGACAATAATTCGTGTTCTCCTGAATGTTCCCCTAGAATTTGTCGATCTGGATACGACAGTATAACGAAACTTTATCTGTCGCCCCGAATTTGCAACGGATCAGTTTTATTTCTTTCAGAAGAAACCAATACGGATAGTTTATTGACTTGTCGTTAGATGACAGAGATAAATATTTTCCTATGATAAGATTTGAAGATTGTTGCATACAGATGTGCATAACGTCCTCTCGTATTTTAAAGTCATCATCGATCGGCGAAAACACGTGTTGCCTACTGCAACTTTTTAAGAAACTTGAATTTAATAGTCTCCGTGACCGATAAAGAAAGACATGTCGCTTACACATATCAGAAATAAATATGTCGCAATATTAAATAATATTCGTGTATATTTTTATGTTTAGAGAATTTATATTAATTGCTTTTTGTACACATTAGAGGCTGGTTATATTTTAAAAGTTTCACCGGCTAATTAAAACTTCTGCTACAAAAAATATACTGTAAACTTTAATATTAATAAATTCTAGCGCTTATTGTCGAGTAAGCAATTATTGCAATGAAAAGATTTTTATGATATAAATGTTATGTCATCAAATTACAGTTTTTGCGTTATTATGATAATGATCTACGAAACATTCTCCAATATTATCGTACGTATTCTAAATGAAAATCTTATATTTTTAATTATACAATCATTATTATTTAATTATTATCAAATGTTTAAGCATCAATATTTTATGATATTATGTCTATATTATTCTGTGTACGCATGAAAGTAAATCGCAAGTAGTTTGTCGGTACGAATAGCAAAGCAATAGCCATTCTTTCCGAATGGCTTATAGGAAAGCCCGCTTTACAGATTATTAAAAGCTACCGTCAAGTCAGATTCCGTATGACAGATAGGAAATGCCTATAGCCGTTAACGTTCTCCATTTATCAAAAATCGTACACGCTACGTCAATCTCGGAAATTGGCATCCGTCAGTTTACGTCTTTTTCACGGAATATACCTTCAAATGTCTACACCGTCATTTGCATACATCTTATTTTATCGCGTTTAATAGCTCATCTTATAAAACGTAGTCTAAAAGATTATATTGGATATAATCATACCGTCTGACATATGTTAATATATAGAAGAATGATAAAATAAGAAAAAAAATGTAGAAATATATTTCTTACATCATACAATATATGTATAAAACATATAACATTTACACTACAATCTAATAAAAGAATATTTTAAATCTGTTTTTTTTTTTTAGATTTCAATAGAATATTATTATTCTTCTCATTCTCGTAAAAACAGAGAACCTTCCATATAATATAATCGAAAAGGATGTGGTGTCAAAGTCTTCAATAGCTGTGGAAAAAATCGCGGTGCCAAGATTTATTGGAATATCCGATATAACAATGTATCATGACACAGAGTATTGCGTTTTATTGAAAACACGGAATTCGACCTTTCCGTTGACAATATATCGGGAAGGGATAGTAAACTCTTAGCGATTTATAACACTTGTCTCAAATAGGGTTAGAGGAAAGCTCCGACCTAGTGGAGAAAATTTAGATGGTTGACCCGGTATAGAGAGAGAATGGCGATCTCTCTCTGTACAATATCTGGTTATTGTGTAACTTACGGATAGTCGTAATACTGTAAATATGGATATAGCAAACAATTATCTCCTCCCCTTTCATGATAAACGATACTTCTCTCGCGTAGTGTATACTCACGACCATTCGTGCAATATTGCGCTATTTTGCAAGTAATTCCAACATTTCACACGCGCGTTTATCAATACAATACTAATTATTTATCGTTACAGTACTTTTGATACCTCTTATGATCACGATTCCACAAGGAAAAGATGATTCGTGTAATTTTCATTTAAAGTAAGTGGAAAATATTACCACGAACGTATACGTATCATTTTCCAATTTAACTGCGGTTTTTCTCTGGGTTTAATTACTCTCCACTTTCCGTTTTGCTAATTGCATCGGACCGACACGAATATATTGCACGCATAATTTGCATTTACCGCCGGTAAAAGTTTCCGTTATGCCGTTCTACAATTTCCTAAAGTAGTAATAAGTCACTTAAAAATACTTCTGTACAAGGAGATAACACTCGAGGGACCAGATAAAAACGATTAACGGAAAAAGAGCTGCGCTAAAGGTAACGCCGGCATGAATAGCGACTTTAACGATCGCCAGATTTAATGTATTACTGATCACGGATCTTGTGTTTTATGGATTCGATTATAATGCCGATACGATAGCGAAAATTTGACGCCTCCAAGTCTCTTCGTTTGCATCACTATCGGTCTTTTCAGCAGCTGCATTATTTCGCTGCGATCATTAAAACTATTTACGTATTCAGTATATTACGATGGGTTATGCGTAGTGACAATAAATTTTATTTAATTTAGGATATATATATATATAATAAACTGATACGTGTAATATGAGCGTGATTTGAATAATTAAATATAAATATGTGAATCATATTAAAGAAAAATAGAATATATTATATAATAAACACATTTATATAACCTAATACGGAAATATTACAAAGCGCTTAATTTTCTGTTATTTATTTGACGATGATATTTATTACACTGTGCTGACACGAAATATGAACATTTTTATGAACAAAACCGATTTATAGAGGCAAAAATAGAAAATGTAAATATCAAATAATAATTGAATATTGTTTCCAACGATACGCTTTAACGTTTAATGACGTATCAATAACAACCCGAGTATTTTTGGATTTTATGACGTATCGTTCCGGTCAGTTCATATTACAAGCGCACATTTTTTTTCCGATAAATTATACACCGTGACATACAGGTTGCGCGTGCACAAATAGATTTTTGCATTTTGCGATTATCACGGCTGTCAATCTGACACTGAATGAAAAATGCATCAGCGATTATAGCGACAAATATCGCGAATCGACAAATGTCCCTGTCATATTCACAATCAGTTGAATGTTTCACTCTTTGGGAGATACCAATGATTCGTTGCGAGCAGCGCGAAACGATTACAAATCTTTCGAAAAAGCACGTGCGTTTTTTTCTGTTTTTCAATAAGCGTTTCTTCTTGCGGAAAAAGATTTAATTATAATGCTGTCAACGTGTGATGTCGATAACGAGATTGAAATAATCGCACGAAAGAGACTAATACAAACATTACGGGGGTTTGAGCGAAATATGCATTTTATTATGCGATAGTCCACATCTCGCGACTGGAAAACAGGGTAGCAATTGTACATCATAGCACGACCGCCCAGCATTATCCGATTGTTACAACATCGCGGGGTGAAATGTATTCGCCGCGCGCCTCAACTTATGCAAAAGTACACCTTGCCCTACTTTGATAGATATGCAGTCATGCCATAATAATCTCCATTTTGCGTCTTATCGCGTCTGCGATACACGTGGGAGTTGTTACTCCATCAATTTCAGGGTTGAATTCAAAAAATGACTTCATCCTGAAATTATCTCATCATTGCCGCGGCAGATCTGATTAGTCGTAATTTCCCGCATAATTCCGAGCAATGTCTTTATCAAGAATAAACCCATCAAAGCCGAGCTTTCCATCACGATAATAAGAACTAATTCCTTTGATACATGTGCCCCCCTCCCCCTCGTCCCTCACGAAACGCATCTCGTCGCATTTCCCCTCTTCTCCCACGACCACAAACGATAATTACGCTCGAAAAAGTTTTCCAATTTATCTTTATGAGGTACCGCGGATATATGGCACTGAAACGTCTTGTAAATTAGATCGCTGATACCGTCATGTCGCGGACCCGTCTATTTGTCTGTCTGTCTGTCTGTCTGTCTGTCTGTCTGTCTGTCTGTCTATCTGTCCCTCGTTTTATGCCTTGTCGCGCCGTACGAATAATAACGAATCCAATGAAGCGAAATCTCGGAGCGACGTTACGTGCGTTCTCTCGCAGTCGCCGAGAAATATCCGCCGCCTGTAGAAAAATGCAGGACGAAATCTCTTTATCTGCTGCTTTTCTTGGTAGGAAGATTCCGCTCGGAAAATTACGATCCCTCTCTCTACGTGAGCGCCGATAGGGTAGACTCTTCCTTCCTTTTCATTTCCTCACCCTTTTTACTGTGTATCGTATCGTGTATACGTCGTAATATCGTATCGGATACTCTCCATACGCCTCTCATATATTTTATCTCGTGCATTCAAACAAGTGTGTAAGTCGCGAAAATTGCATACACGATTGCACGCGTGCTCTCTCTCTCTCTCCCCCCCCCCCCCTCTCTTTTTCTTCCTCTCTTCCTCTTCCTCTTTTTCTCTCTCTCTCTCTCTTTCTCTCTCTCTATTCATATCGAATACAATTTCCTTGCGAAATTGTTGTATTGATCTGACAATATGGTCATATATGGATAGTTAAGAAATTCGAGTGCAATGCAAGGTACTCAACAATAAAAAAAGAAATAAGAAATTTAACACTTTTAGCATCAAGAAACTAATAAAAATGTTTGAATCTAAATTATTATCCATATTATATTGTGTACTCTGATGCATCTTACAATCACATAGTAATATTTAGCCGATTATATCTGCCTTTGACCAAACAAATTTAACATAATAAAAATTTGTGAAAATTATTCAGGTCTTTTTTATAATATTTTTGTATTCATATAAGAAAATATATTTATTAATATAATGTTTTACTTATTCTCATTCGGTAGAATAGATGCTGATAGAAGCTATGGAGAAAAGATTATTTTCCTCTCGAGAACATTATATGATCGAATTAATCTTTCTCTAGTTGAATATATTCCTTTTAGTACATCTGTCCTGTATTTTTATGAATTTTGAAATACGGATTTTAAAATATACGGAATTTTTTATATAAAACACCCAATACAATCATCTGTATGCGTTTTATCTTGTCGGAGAATTGCAATGTACAAATCAAGCCCAATGTGATCTGCCATTCGTCAACATTCCGTGCAAACACGGAATTTTTATAATGCTTCTAGAATAATACTTCTAGCGTATTAACATAGAGTTAAAAGAATTACGAGGTACAATCCAAAATTTCAATAGAATTGCGAGTAACAAAAATGAGAATTATAAAACTTGTTTTATAATACAACTGAGTCAATATTTTTCCACATTAAAGTGAAATTGCTTTGTGGGATGTGTGCTCTAAATTATATTCCGCTCTAATTATGCGCATATATACATGAAAATAATTTTTAAGATAGACAAGTATTATATTCTTAAATAAACGTACAACTGTAATGTCTCTTAGACGACGATAAAAATGACTTAAAAATGAAAGATATCGACATATTCTATATTGCAACTTTGTGCAATTTTGATACTTAGCTGAACGAAGCAGATTTTGCTTCTCGCAAAAAAACTGAAGTAGGTAACTCTTGATTTTTCACAGAAAAGCAGCAGGTGGTTCCTGAGATAAAAAAAATAAGTAGATAGCTTCGAATCTTTAGTAAGAAAAGGGTAAATGGATTTGTTCCCTTTTTTCAGAAAAGTAACGGGAGTTAGAGGAGTAGTTGGATTTGGAGATTTAGCGGAAAAAAGTGCAATGTGGGACTTCGAACTTTCAAAGGATAAAAAGATTTAGATAGCGATCTTTGCTAGAAGTTACGTTAACATCTTGATACGCGGAGAGAGGGAGGGGAAAATTTTGAGTTAAAATTATACTTAAGAGAAAAAAATATTTAAAAATCAAAAAATAATTAAAAATAATTAAAAATTATACTAATTAAGTATATCGATCGAATTTTATCTCGCGTTTGAGTACTCCATATTCTTAAACACACACACACACACACACACACACACACATACACACACACACATGCACGCGCGCGCGCATAAAGCACACCATTTTATACTTCATTTGCAAATTGTAAATTCCATATGTAAATTCCATTAGATTCCATTTTATTTCCATTACATTTAAATGTATGTATATTCTTATCTTTGCAAATATTTATAAATATAACTCAATACAATGGTACGCGCCACGTATGCACCGAGTCGGCATCAACGACTTTGACGATTACTGCTATTTTCATTGTGCGAGACCCGCACACCTTCGTCATGCATCCCTTTGATGTGGCTTTTATTACCCGGTGCATTACACTTTCTCATCAAATAAAATTCGCTGACTGCCGGTTCTGTCGGCCTCGAAATAGGCAATAATCCCTTGATACCCGGAATACGTCAAGCCGGGAACGACTTTCACGGTTGTCGCATTGCCTCATTGTGACCTCTTAAAAGCAGCACTCAACGGAATTCATCTTTATACTAACTATGGATACCTATAGCGTGAAGATATTTGCGCTAATGAGCAAAAAGTGCCACGTTACATATAAGATGAACATCCGACTTTAATTAAAAAATGACAGACGTGAACATATCGGCGTTTTAAATTAGAGATAGTATATTGCATATATAATACATATATACTCGGCAGATTAGATGTTTTATTATTGTATTATGATTATATAGAATAATTATATAGAATATATAATAATTTAGTTATATTATTCAAATAATCATATAAGAATCTTTTCAATAATAATAACGAGAGAGAAATAGAGAGAAAGAGAGGGAGGGAGATATCTTATAAATATTCTTGTGAAATATTTTAAAAATGCTCGACACCACGATATTCTTCTAGACATATCAATATAAAATAAACACATTTTTAGTGTGTACACAACAATGCAAAAATTCAATCAAAAGATTCTTGATTTATTGCGCGAACGCCATCGAATGCAAATGACTGCTATTTACAACGCAAGCCACGTCCAGTCAATTCGATAAATGTCAAAGAAATTTGGGATCATTTCGCATGCATTGGTAGCTATCTACGGGGTGATGGCGATCAGACTTTGCGAAATTTACAAACGAGCTGTGTAATAAGAGAAAAGTCTTGAATGGGACGATCTGGTAAATTGAAGTTATCGGGTAAAATCTCTCCTGTTTCTCGCCTTTGCTTCTACGTAGTATGGTAACAAAGACAGATGGGATATACTCGGAACTCCGCCTGCATTTTACAATTTTTTAACTTCTCATTCGTTTGCCTTAACCTCATCTATCCACCCCTCTCATCGTAGCGCCCCATCTACATCCACCACCGTAGCAACGTGTTGCCGCAAATTGAAGTTGCTAAAGTAATTTTTTTTTCCTTGTTTCGTGCCGGGCGCTGTGCAGAATGGCTTGTCGGCAAAAATGATTTAAAGCCAGCTTTCCCTTTTCACTTTCATCAACGAGCATAGCCACGTATCTTCGTCGAATTAATAGGAAAACTTCACTTATACCCTCACGATTCGGCGTGAGCATTGGCTTGCTCCGGGAGCAACTATCCAAGACTGTTTGTATCATTAACTTTTCAAAACTTGTATATGATATATTTCTGGTGACGTTTCTTATTATTACATCATACATCATTAATTATAAAAAAAATTATATTTTTTTAAAATTAATATCGATGTAAAAATTAGAATAGAAATTTTATCTCAGTAAGACTAGTCTATTTTCGTAAGACTGAAACAGTTTAACTTCGACGATGCTTATTTATATAGAATAGATTCTCGAGGATCCTAAAGTGACTTTTCCTTCATGATTTCACACTCTGGCGCAAAGTATCATGGATTTATTCGATTGGAATAAAATATAAATGAGTGTTAGAGCAGAAGTTGGACACATACATGAAGGACGCGGTGACGTCTATAAAAGAATCCTCAAACTTGGACCGCACCAACGTCCGCCGGAAAGTTTGATCATGCACACCCTCGATTCTTTCCTCTCGGTAGAAAATTTCGGATCGACGGATTCGATACCGGGAGAGGCGAGGTTCCCGCTCTCGCAGAAATATGCGCGCAAAAAAGTAAGCGAACGTTAACACAGCCGAGGATAATCTTGTTAGAGCGGCATGACGTAGTCTCGAATTACTCGCTCCTTTTTTTTTACGGCGTCGACGTGCGCGAGAGGGAAACGCGATATAACGATTATGTATACGTGTTGCATATATATAGAGAAAGTAATTTTTCGCGAGTACATGTCTACCCTCCTCCTAAGGGCTCGCCCGGCGTTTGACGTCGTGGATTCTTAACGTTCGCGCAGAGAGCGGCGTTACGGCGGAAAGATCGAGATTCGATAAACTTAATTGCGCTCCACGCGCCTGCGAGCTTATATTTATCGGAACGGTGGCTGACGGTGAAGTTTGCAACCGAGTTTATAACTGGTTACACAGCGTTCGCTCACCGCGCGCTTTTACGTGTGCGCGCCGCACGCATCACTCTTTCGCATTATCCGTGATCTATTTACGGAATGTTACATCGCGCGTCGCATTATATTTGCCTCTACCCTATGTCGTACACCGATAGTGGCGACCGATAAATTACGCGGAGGCGAGAGAAATGCTTCGAGCTCCCGCAACGCGTAAAAGGAAGTCGGGGGTTAGAGAGAAAAAAATTCATTAGTAAGAGTTTTTCTTGTCGTCGTTTTAAGCTCGCTCCCCGAGCTATTGTCTCTCATTCTTGTCTCTTCCCGATGTCATTTTTTCTCGCTCAATGAGGGATGTGACGGAGCGCCATTTACAACCCTTTACAACCGGTAACAAACTGAGAAATTTTCTCATTCGCGCTTTGCGCATCACCGCGAGCGTTAATGCGATAAAATTGCAACGAATCCTTGCGAGCAAACGTAAATCTCGAACTTTTTACGCTCCAAGTGCAAATTAGGTTGCCGTTAAAGCTGATTGGTTCGGTCGCCTACGTATCTTATTTGTCCGGAGATGAGGATACTTTCCGCACACACGCACTAATGAATTTACGCAGATTATTCATCGCAATAGAGATGGTTATCGAAATGTAATTGATATTAAATCAATCTCGTTGATGTATAGTGACGTAAATGATCTGTTGTTTCTGTTGTAATTCTGGCTATTAATCCTTTTCAATTACAAATAATGCAAAACAACGTTCCCGTAGAGATCTCGGGAAAAATATAAAGTGTTTATTTGTTTTCCGACAAGCATTTCAGATTGTTCGCCGGAAGAAATTAAAATCGTGGTAACTCCAATGTCGGCATCATCGCGATAGAAATTGAAATGAATCATAACATCAATATTGGAATTATCATATAGATTGGTTTAATATCAATTACGTTAAACGCAATCATTTTAAAAAATTCGACTTTCATCTGCCAAATAATCTGCGGTACCGCGCTTACTTAGTTATATACGTATCGAATTTAAAGCAATAACTCGATCTGTTTGCGGCACCGCATTGTTCGCGAAAAATCGGAAATTCCTCAGGCAAGCTTTGCCAGGGTTTACCCGATACTGAATGCGTGTTCGATAAAATTTCATATCCACGCTGGTACGGCGCCGGTTTTCTAGTAATCGTTTGTATCGGTCTGTCTTCCCGTGGCGAATCTGACGTTACACACAGTCGGCCCACGAGAATCTTCTGCTCATGAAACATTTATGATGCGGAGGATATGAGGGGAAGAAACTCCGATTTTTCTCTCCACCCCCCCCCCCTCACTCTCTCTCTCTTTCTCTCTCCATCGCGCGCGAGATCAACACCGTCGATTTCGGTCACTACGAAGAATGTAAATCGCGTCGAATGCGCGTGGGCACCGATAGCGTGAAAAATAGGATCAATACCGATATCCTAGTCGGTTAGTCGGATGCCAAGTATCGAATTTTTAAGCCTGATATACGTTCGGCCTTTTCGGATAAACGATCGCGAGACAAACTCGGCCGACCATCGCTGTATCACGTGGTATTGACAAGAGCCTTCGCTTTGGCAATAACATATAACACGACAACGATATTGAAAATATGATCCCAATAAAAATTATTAACGCAATTTCGATTCCTCTCAACAATATAGATACTCTTGATATAACGAACTTAATAAACATGATTTAATTATTTCTGCCTGCGATTGGCCTCTGTCGCGCGATTGATAAAATGATTGTTATACATCGCAATTAAATCTCTCTTTATAAGCGATGATAAAATATTTGTCACGAGAGGATCTTGAATTTAATTAAGTTCCACTCATCGCGCTCATTTTTGATATGACGCTCGTTAAATTCCTGTATACTGTATACTCTATTGGCTTTAATAAATTATAATACATTTATATTACGCATTTGTCACGCGGAGACGGGGTCACAGAATAGATCTTTCACCTGCGACGCGTCACAATTCGCTCTAGCGAAATTAAAGCTCTTCATTCGATTGGACATTTTGTAACGGAACCTCACCGCAAATTCACCGACATGCATGACAATCTAATATTTATTATAATCGTGCATCCAATTAACCCGCGGCTCGAATGCATAACGATGTGACGTTTTATCCGTGAGAAACGTGCAGTTACATCGTCGAGGATGTCGTCGATTATGTTGTCGGCGGCTACGCGTCGAGCAGAAGAGGAAAATTCATTCGAGTGAATTAATTAATTGCGTTAGTCGCGTGGTCGGATGAAAGTACGTCAGAGATTCACAGAACAGTTGATGGCAGTTTGCGGCCGTCATGCAATTCCGGTACGCCGATCTCCTGGGAGAGATCACGAAATAAATTAGAATTTCGCGCGTTCTGGCAGTAAAAATTCTCATCGTCCCATAACGTTTATCGCGCGTTCATACACAAAGAACTTATTGCTGCTACATTTCTGCAACGGATATATCGATTTCCCTATCCATTTGGGCCACGTGCGAAGTGGACATTATTTGTATCAGTATCGCGCAGCGGGACGAATCGAGTTCGCCAATGTATCCCATCATGCGCCCGATTTTCCGAATACACGTCATCAAACATCCACGTGAATGGGAATCAAACATCCCTCCTCTCTATTATCTTTTTCTCCTGATATCGCGTCACAGTGTTAACTTTCGCTATCTACACTCGCCGGGTTTCCGACACGGGGAAATGCTTTAGCGCCGAGAGAATTTCGATAAACACAAACGATATTTTGCGCGAAGGGTAAATGAGAAGTCGCAGCTATCACACGCAACAAACGCGACTCTATTTCCTTGCGCTAGCTTAGTCTGTTTTATTATTCGTCACGATGCCCTCAATTAATTTCCAATGTGTATTTAGTAAAAGGAGTTGCTAATTCGAAGAACGATTGTATAATTAAATAGCGAATTAAAAAAAATATTAATTTATTTCTATTCAGTAGATTCATGTGTATCGCAAGAGCGCGTATATTAATTGCCATTATTTTCTAAAAGCGGTTTAAGGAAGATATAATTACCACGATAAATTAAAAAAAAACAATTTTAATATTAAGTTTGTGTTCATGTTTAAATAAAATATTTCAAAAGCAATTATTTTTAAGTAATATGAGATATCTGCGCTGTGGTGCATTATATACGGCCGTCATCAAGTATGCAAGTGCGCTTTAATTATCGCGATCTGCATTGGAGCTATTCATTGCACTGTGTGATCTGTACTAGCTGATTTCTTTCTCTCATAGATTATCCGACGAAGGTATTTCATTAGTACATTTTAAACACATTTGACCTACATCACTACGAATTTGATATGCTAAACTGCCACCTGCGCCATGACTCTTCATAAATCTTCACCGTACAAGCGACCGCAACAAACTACGTCAGCTTCCAAGCTGCACCGAAGATCTGCAGCTATCTTGGCAGCCGAATTCAAACATTCAAAGGGTAAATTACGTAGCTGAGGCGGGATCGTAAAGCGACAGTCCGGAATTTAACTAAGTATCGATTGGATCGTCATTTATTATTCTATGCAAAGTCTGTCACACAGTTTACCGTATGATATATAAAAACAAATAGAAACGTTCTAGAAAATTATACGCCATTATTTTTTATAACATATTTTGTATATATTTTACGATGTGAAAAAATCGGCATATTGGAAATTGAAAGGACCATTTCTAGAATATTTCCGTGTCATTTAAGGAAATACGCACAAACGTCGCAATTCATCTTTCAGCGCCTCTGACGTTATTCGTTAGCTCGCGTCGACACATTAATTTTCGTTAAGTAAGTACAAAGTTTTAGACTCGTGCCATTAAATTTCCAAGTGATCCCTTAAGTTATTAAGGGGTAAATATTTCCTACTTGATGTGTTGATCGCTCCTCGAGTCAATTATTACACAACTCTCGGCCTGATGCCGTTAAATAATTAACTAATTAAGATGTCTTGCAATCCCTTTCTCAGCAACAATATATTGCGTCGCAATAATTAGAGCGAATGAAGAAAATTGTGTTCCTAACACTTAATAAAGATTTCTTATCTACATTAGCGTACGAAAATTTAAAGTTTAAATTAACATAAAGTATATAGACACGATGTAAAGCTGTTATGTTCATCATTTTTCGTTTAATTTCAAATGTCATTGTCTTTCAACGATCAAATGTTAGTTCGAGTATTCGGATCACTACTTATCCATTTATTTTGAAAACGAATATGTAATAACGCGTCAAAATATAACTGCCGAAGTATTTTCGGATTCTGTTATTCAGTCGGTTCGTGAAGTTTGAAAAAAAATATGGATAAATAATTTATTGATTGTATATGCGTGTATGCATTTACGTATGTAAAAACATTGTTGTTGTTTAGCAGATGTCGATCTTGTATCGCTGACAAGATTTAATAGTTAATATCCTGCAAGCGCTTATACATTTCTTCTGAAATTTAAACTGTCTGTCTGTGATATCTATTCGTATGTTGATAAATTCTAATTAAAATCTTCATGATAACATAATATTTTAAAAACTTTTATTTTTCTATTCACAATACTGGCAGTTAATATTTTGTTATTAATATTAATTTAATATATATATATATATATATAGTTTATTATTAATATTGCCAGTTAATACTGCAACAAAGAAAAGATATATTTTTAAATATTAACCAAAATTCTGTTTCTTTTTCACCAAATATAAATAATTACTATTCTATACTAATTTAATTTTCCTGTTTTTTAAAATTAATTTTCTATAAGAGAATATGCTCTTCAAGTTTAAAATTATTCATCTATCTTATACTCGATATACATATATGATAAATTGAAACAAATTTCAGTCCCAGTTGTCACATTATTAGCTGTTTCCCTTGAGCCGAGTTTGTTGATTAAAAACTTTCGGTTAACTTTACTTTCCAATCTAAAGTAATTTCTTCCGGTTCCCTTCAAGACAACTCACTTCCAAATTCTTTGTAATCTCTATACTATGCAACTGCATATTTAGAATATGTTTTTAAACTTTCTATGATATTTGTTTAAATCATACATACACATATACGTTGTTAGGTTTGCTTTTGATTAGTTTAGACGTGAGCTATATAGATACTAACTACGAAATTTAATTTAGACATACCGTAAACTTTCTCTGTGATACTCGCGATTGTTAAGTAATTTTTCATAATAACGCAATATATATATATATACCTATTATAAATTGCAGATTATAAATTCCGTTTTTAATATTCAACGAAATTAACTCGCGACACGAAATGCTCTTTATGGTTCGCGTTAACGCATTAACACTAAGATTAGCGATAAGATGACTATCTATAAGTATTTAGCACGATCAATATGCATATGCCGTTAATCGCATCTTATATATTCCGGTGGTTGCGGCCCCACAAAAGTAAATAAACCAAATACACGGAAGATATATCTCACAGCATAATTAAACTCATAACTTCTCAGTAATCGGAATTATGCAATCTTATTTTGCATTTATCCAAAAAGCAAGAATTTATTTAGTTGAGTATAAATTTATGCATATTCTTTCTATTACTTTCTTCGATATTTTATATAAAAGTATTCTCGTTTCTTTTTTTTGATAAATGCAAAGTAAAATTCTTTAAAGATATTTTTGCATGAAATACAAGGAAGGAGATCACGAATTTTCAAGCATACATTTAAGCGCATGAGAGAATTTCGAGATAAACAGAGTCTTCTCACACAAGCGCAAAAAAATGAAGAATTATATTTTTTTCTATCGTGAAAAATCTTAAAGAATGCTAAAGTACTTTTTGGCATGAAACGTAGGGGCGACCGCCAGGAATTTTTCACCGTATACGAGCGCACGAGCAAAAATATATATGAAGTTTCTTGGAGCCTGACTTCTAGTAAACTATTCCTTTTTATCGCAAAGAATCTTACAGACCGCCACTGAATTTCTTGACACAAAGATAAAATACATAATTACATTTCATCTCTTATTGTATATAACATTTTTAATATTGAAACCGAACTAATTGTGATATATTTATCACCACTTTCTCAATTATGTCCGCGCAAGTTTAAAATCCTTTCTTAAATTTTACTTATGTATATTTGTGATGTTGCAAAATATTTATATATCTATCTAAAAAATATTAATTATTGTAAATATTTTTTTAAATATTTTAAATAATTTGAAATAAAATCTTTAAAAAGATTTAATACTAAAAGAATATTTTTGATGTGCATTATAAAGCACAATGATATAAAAATGGATTAACGCAAAAATAAACAAGAGCAATCAATCACAGCAATTAATATACAAACAACAAATAATAAATTAAATAAGTTACAAGTTACTCATTTCATGGATGCTCCAACGATCGACGCCTTGCCAGGCTTCCTCTCTTATTAAGCCGTTGCTTCACGGCACTCACAGGAAACTCACTCGCCAAATCACGATTAATTACAATCGCATGCACTAATCAATAGAATCGACGATCGCGTGGCATTTCCGACTTAATCGCGCGCAAATTTCATTATATTGCAATGAGAGAATAAAACGAAAACTCGCACAAAGCTACGACCTGCTTTCCAAAAATCGCGCGACCAAATTCACATGCTACTTATCGCTGCAACGTAGCGAAATAAATGTTAATTATTAATAATTAATAATAAGACTCATTACCGAAAATTTTTGATTGTTATATATATATATCACAGCTTTTTCTCACTTAAAACTTTCTCGCTCGAGTCTTGCCGTGCGAATCATAACAAGACTGGGTGTAAACAACAATACGTTATACGCCGCTGAATACAAACCTCGAACGACGTATGCCAAGCCAATTCATTGCCGCATACGCTACGAGAGAAAAATATTTTATGTTAGAATTATTTTACTATAAAATAAATATACGCCGAATATATATATTTTTGCTGTATCAAATTCGAACGAACGATTTGTTTTCGCGCTTTTCATCCGAAAATGGTATGCAAATTATATTTAAATAAGCAATAAATTGAAAGCGCGATGCGAGATATATTCAAATTTAGACATTAAAGAAATAATTATCACTTCAAAAATATATCGGATAAAACGGTATAATTATCACTTCAAAAATATATCGGATAAAACTTATAATTTACATAAGTGCCATCATCTATTGCTTCAATTCCTACTTTAATCGCGTGAGATATTTGCTTCGATAAATAGCTGTCGCTACGATATTTTTACGAGTTTATCACGAGACTTAGTCAATCGATGCAAACTGATAATCGTTAATAAAAAGAAAATCGTGTCTCCTTAGATACTTCTCGCGATCGCGTTACGAGATATAGTAACTCATTGTCAGAGAGTGAATCACGTCGCTATCTTCTTGCTCGAGTTTCGTCACTTGAATGACAAGATCGCCACGCAAAAGTGACAAGAAGCACGTAGCGTATAAATTACGTGTACAGGTTGTTAACAAATCACCGATATATGTTGAATTTTTGTAATCAACAAATATTATATACATTTGCTCTTATTAATTAAACACGTCTGTAAGGAAAACTAGTGTTACGAAAAGACTGGATGGAATCGAAGGCTGCCGAGATAGAACTTTATTGATAACGATGTATTAACACGTCTTCCTTCATGTACGAATGTCGGCAGAATAATAACAATCTTTTCGTAGTTCTGCATGTCTGTCCTTATCCCCTTTCCCTTCCAAATGTCTTTCGTCGTGTGTCATGTGGAATGCTCTCCTCTACGCCGCACTGACATACCAAGTATGTAAACAAGACGCGTCGCTATTTCCTACATAAAGCCGCTCGACTCGGAGTCGATCTGTTCTATTCATTCGTTTTGCTAATAATCAAAAAATTTGAAAATAATATCGGCAGCTTTACTTCTGATACCGCGCGAATATTATCGCGTATCGCGTTAATATACAGCTGGCTATTAGTATGTCACTTTGACGTATAAATTAACTATTAGGTATAGAAAGTACATTATTATAAAAGGTAGCAACCGTGTGTCGTTATATTACTTTTCGAAAGAAACGCGATCGTGAGAAATATCGGGAGACGCCAAACGCGATTCATTCCATATGAATATCATAATTAACGATTATCGATTTGCGCAATTAATTAATTCTCGCGATTAATGACTCCCCCTCGCAATAAATGTATCAAGGTGACTACATTTAACAAAGATATTTCGCGTAATTTATACATTTAGGAATTAAAATGATAGGAGATAAAGATTATAAGCTATTATCTCATGGCGATATTTAGAATAATTGCTTCTTTAATAATACCTGGATTCGAATATACATACTTCGCATCGCGCGATTAATTTTTTAGCTTTGATTTATATGTAATTCGTTCATATAACTTTCGGATTAATAGCGCGCAATATAAATGACACAAATAACAGAATCTGTTGATTCAAGCAACGAAAAGCCATCAACCGTTTATTAATAACTAATTTAAAGTTTAAGAAATAAAATATTTTGCATTTATTTTATTCGTAGTGTGCGTTAAATGTTTCGTCATAGCAACAAATCAACTGTTATAGCCTACTTTATTTACACGTGGCCGCCTTGTCATTCGCGTAATGAGTCTCGAGCGACGCATTTCAGGTATCGTCTCAGATTCTACATTTTTTTTAGAATGTGTTTTAAAATATATTTAAAAAATTTTTATATAAAAAAATAATTTTTTCGTAAATTACGTAATTTTGTTATTAAATGTTTTATTAAATATCTTATTAAATGTCTTATACATATTAAACGTTTAAAAGTCGAATAAAATTCAGTTCCACGCAATAATTATTATTTGAAACATTAATTATCGTAAATATTGCTTTAAAATTTTTATATGCTTATATTTTATAAATCAACATTGTATATTACAGCATCACTAGATGCTCATCGTATCGGCGAGTACTAACAAAATTCAATTTTTATTTTTGATACATAAAGATTTTTTTGTAGAAATGTTGGAGCTTCTTATATAGCTTTTTTGTAGTTCACTTACTTTGAGTTGTGTTTTTTATTATGATTTTATATTTTCGCTACCCAAATTAATTTTAAATTTTTCCAAGAACGTTTAAAACTTTAAAGAAGTTACTTAAATATTCAATTTTTCGCGTGTCTTCTTTATTTTAGACTATGCATATTATAGTTATCTTATAAAATTATCCTGTAAAATGCAAATATCAGTTCTAATGTCGATGCTTACTAAAAAAGAAACGAATTTACAAGGACAAAATGCGGCGATTTAATAAAACGCACCGGTGTAATAAAACAGTAGTTTCCTGGGAATTATGACCATCTAAAATCCACTTGCGATTTCTTCCGTTTTAACCGTTTGGTCTTAACTGCGCTCACAAACTGTTCCTTAAATGCATCTGGCCACCAATGGTAATATTATTGGCTTAAGTATCGATTTAAGTTTTAAAAAAATTCAATTAAAAACCTATAATGTTAGTCCAATTTAATCGAAAAATAAACGATGTCTTTATAGATTCTCTCATATTATTGTAATTATGAGAATTTGTGTATTCTCAGAGAGAATATAAAAATATTCAAAGTTAAATATAAAACATTGGTAGCAAAATGCAATCTAAAGTTTTCGAGAAAAAAATCTACTTCAAAGCATTTGTGTAGATAAAAGAAAACTGGGACGCCGTGTATTACGTATTAAATATTTGGTATAAAAATATATTTGGCAGAATGCGCGAGAGTGCGAGCAAGTGAAAAATTTCGCGATTTCCTTGCAAAAACACTCGCACAAACGTGCAACATTTTCTCAATTCTACTTTGAGAGTCATTGCTTTTCCGCGTGGTGTTCCCTATCTCGATTGCTTCACGTTTCGACATATGGCAATCGTTGTAGCAGTGCACGAGATATCCTGTAATCCACTTCAAAGTCTTATATCTCGATTGCACCGCTTGCATCAATTTACTTCTGCTTCTTCAATGAGAAAATTCGCTGCGCGCGAATGGATAGAAGACTGCTTCGAGCAAAGGTTACTTCCCTAATTTCCATTTCTGAGTAGTTGCGCCGTAAACAAAATTGATTATCCAGCTAGACTAAGCAACCGGTCGATTGCACATTATATACACATTATATACACAGTCATTCTGTTTGATTTCAAGCTTTGATGCATTTCGAGACAGAATTAAATAACAATTCTTGTTAAACAGTTTTATCAAAATAACGTGAAAAAGATCTTAATAAATAAATATATGTGTTTTATTATCTTATTTTAATGATATATTATTATATATACGTTTGCATACTTTCTTAGTAAACATTCTTCCGCATAATTATTATATATATATATATATATATATATATATATATATGTATATTTTCTTAAACACATGTTATATGAACGTGTTCTACGAAAAAAGTATTCTTAACAAGCCCTTTACGAGCTGAGGTTACAGTTGACTCAATTTCAGTAGCCTAAGCGCTACTAGGATATTACGATGAGCCAAGGCTTAATAAATATTTCTATGTTATTAGAATTTTGCGGTCATTAATTTATATATATGCGGGAAAAGTCGCATCAGAGAGGACCGTTTCATTTCCGTCGTGCGGATATAAAATATTAATCGAGAAGAATGTATCGAGGGAGGCCGCCTCTGTCTCTGAGCTCGAGTAAAATATTGTGCAGAATTTTACGTTTAATCTGAACTCTGGACATTACTCTCAAAGAGAAGAACAAAAAGCGATTTGTCGTGGTAGGGGGCAAACATTTAATGTTAAAAGGAAATCGTCATTTTATTGAAACGTGTTTTCCGGACTCGGAAAAAAGATCTCACGAATAAGCGCCGTAATTTTACTCCTCGTTTTGAAACACTACCGATGATACGCTCGATGTAACATGAATAGGGAGGTAAATAAGGGAGGATGATCAACATGGCTTTAAGTAAGCGGAATGCGAAGGAGAAGATCCCGGACATTTTTCCGCGCTCTTACATGCGATAAAGAAGTTTAGAAATCGAGGAATACGGCGACTCGACTGCGCACAAAATACTCTTATTTCTGGCACAATTTCTTTGATTTTATATGGACTGACATTTTCGCAATTTACATTTCTCGCAATTTCAGAATTATCCGATTCTCTTTGCATAAAAAAATCTGTATTATATTAATAAATCGATCTACATATTATAATTGCGAATTTTACATATTTATTCTTGATGTTACTTGGCTATTTAAATAGAAGCTGTAGAATACACACAAGGCATACGTTATAAAAATCCATGAAGCAAAGACTGTGCGAAAAATTATTATTATTTATTAATATAATTATTTATAGCTCTAAAAATATATGAGACTCTAACGACAGGAACGAATCATCATAGAAAAATGGTGGCTAAAAGTGAAGAGGGACGAAAATTCCATTTCATATAAAACATAAAAACGCTACCTTTACAACACGAATAGCGCACATTGGTTACAACACTCGAGCACGTACATCGACATTTTAATCCAGCCCGGCGTTTTTGCTTCAATTTGCCTCGCAACGTGACGAGAACAGCTATTGATTCTCACAATTTCAATTACAAATTCTTAATGACGCGGTAAACGAATCCCTTGACAGCTGGCCACGATAAGATCGTTTAGTCGAATGTGCTTGACGCATTCCAATTTGATTTCTCGAACAATTTACGTGCGAATAATTGCATCAAACATTCGGCAAACTCATGTGTGATTACAAGGCAGGTGCAAAACGTAACTTGCTTCGCTTACCTTCTCGGATCAATGGACCGAATGCGTTCATAATTTTTAAAAAGTCTGACTTTTACAAAAAATTCCTAAGATCCTTTAAAAGTCTAATTACAATCTACCGCGACTTTAATGGAAATTTTACAATAGGGCTTATTTGAGATTTCCTTAATTAAGGTCAATTAAATAAGAATTAAATTAAGAAGCTTTTACAAATTGAAACCAAAATATGTTTTACATTATTGTTACCGGTGAACCTATTGTTCATATTTTGATCATATTATATTTTCCATTATAAAATCAATTTGATATTTTCTTATTTATAGAAAATAAAGCCGGCGTAAATAACATCTCAAATTCTGAAGCGTGCAAACAAAACGCGGCAAAATTTATTAAAACTGTTACACATACATATACACATACACAAAAATTTGTCAGATAATACTTTTATCAAATATTTATTTATTATTAAAGTTATTATTATTTTTTAATAAAGGTTGAGAAGAGATGCCTGAAATATATATCACGCTTAAAAATATCCATACGAAAAGAAAAAGCCTTTATTACTTGCAACCTATGCAATTAAAAAATTTTGTTTTGCTTTGTTCGAAAACAGTATATAAATAAACATTTGCAAGCACAAAAACCAACATCATATATGTTTTTTTATACATGACCTTATAATTATCTTCGTCCAGAGGCAAACAATATATGTCAATTTTCCAAATCGAAATTTTTTATTTTTACGATACACAAAAAAATATTAGAAAAAAATATTTAAAACTTAGCAAAATTATCTAAGAATCTATAGGTTTAACTTTACACACAAATCCCTCGATGTGCAAAAATATTTAGAATTTAGATAGAATTTAGATGCTAATAAAGTAAATAATTATAAATTTACTTTTCTCTGCATTGTTATTATTGAAATTAGGGTACTATTTTAGGTATTAAGATTATAATTATTATAATTATTATAATTTCCCTTCTCAATCAGCGCATCCACAATAGAAGAAGGCTACAATTGCGGACGTCTATCTACGCGACAGGGAATCAGCTATAGATCTTGGATGCGGGTTGTCGTCGTTAATCAAATTATGTCGTTTACGTTTACGTTTCCAGGTAGCATGTAACATCGCCGCTATCGGTCGCCGAGCTGTCTGCCAGACGATCTGAAATACATTATCACGAGATAGTGTAACACGTAGAGCGGACTTCTTGCGAAGTGCTATCACTTCAGGAGAATCGCTGATGAGGTCTGGTTGACGTAACCGCGGCATAGCAAATATGCAAATATGAGAATGCGGCAGTGCGAACATACACAATTTACTAGTAACAAAAAAATCTCTTATTTAAATAATTATTCAGTCTTACAAAATACGCTTAAGCGTATGACAAAGAAATATTCGCGAAGTCGCATTATTATATAATAAAATCTGTAATTTAAAAACATTTTCTAGATTTATTCTACTTTCGATTTACCGCAACAAAATATTTAACTGTACATAATTTTGCTTTATATCTGTTTGCAAATCCGGAGCAATTGTCTACTTATTTAACCTACTAGATATCTTGCACGAATAATACGATTCAAAAATAATTTGCTGATTCCACAAATTGTACCAGATGATGAGTTTCCTACTTCGGCTTTATCCGTGCTTCACCTTGCTCGTGCAAGATACCGAACTTTACTTTCAGCTCTCTCCCCGTACGAGTATATATTTTCCGGAAAGTAATTTGGTGCATAGTCTCTGAAGAGAGATATATAAGGGAATTCTATATAGCTAAAGATCCGTTTGCGCGCAGCGACGTTGAAGAGAGTTTGCAGTAATTACAGAAAATTAAAAATATGAGCCTCATAGAAATTTATGTGTATGCCTGTGTGCATGTAACAGCACGTTTGCAATGTGTACCGTATATTTATGATGAATGTATCGTAGGTCTAATTAACGTGCACTGCTTAAATTTCTAACTATTGTAAAACACGCGTCATACTGCAATGGAATATTATGATGTCGAGGGATCATTACGTCGGAAAATTAGCAAAAACTGATAATTAAGGTATGAAATAATAAATTGAAAATATGTATTATAAATAAATGTAATGTAAACAGCTTGAAAAGCTTAAAAATAATTTTTAAAAACAAATAACTTTACAATTTTGTAGTTTAAAAAGAAATTTACATTCAAAAAGAAAAATTATTTAAAAATAATTTCGAACTAAATAAGCTTCAATCCTACTTCCAGCATTAAACAGCTTACATGGCATATATTCTCTTATAGATTACGCGAAACGGCGCAGAGGTCTCGCTATCTATCCCTCATAGAGGGAACAAACGAAACGTGTGGAAAAAATACGCAGGGAACGCGCAAACATGCTGGCACCCGGGAATGCAGGACGAGTAGGGGGTGCGATACACATAAGTGAGATTATACATCATTCTGTCAGACGCGAACATCGTCGGAGGCATTTACGGCTCGACGCGAGCCGTCTTCGAAACGCGTACGTGATGGCACATTTTTTCTTGTTTTCTCTTTTTTATTTTTTTCCCCCTCTTTTTTTTCCTTCTTTTATCTCTCTCGTCAACCGTCAACTAATCTCGATCGTCATTCGCGTCTGCGTTTCTCAATATCGTTTCAAGGCGCAATTCGTACGACGCTCTCTCGCCGCCGTCTCGAAAAAGTCAACGAGCGAATACGCTTCCGGATTACCAGATTCTGCTCTTCGCTCAGGACGATTCCGCATAATGGATCGGACGGACGGACGTTCCCGCCAGCCTCTTTTTTCCCCATCCGCGTTCCATCCTCAGCCTTCTCTCCCAGGAGCTACGTCTTTCTAACGGGACCTAAGACCTCTCCGTTTCAATCTCACTCGACATTATTACGTTTTTCATCGTGACTCCTCTCTCCGTTAAATTCCGTTCCATAATCCAGACTCCTCGTCCCCCTCGGTCGACCGAGGGCTCTCACGATACGTCTATTTGAGATACGTGCGAATTTCCAAGTGCCTCGCACAACTGCTTAGCGATCGTACTGTGTATGAAAGCGACGTATGAAAGCCCGCGAAACGATGGTTCCGCAGTTTTCGATCTATAATTGACGAGCTATAAAGAGCCTTACGAGGATAAAAGAAAATGTGGGCGAGGTAACGTTGAAACAGAAATGTAAACGTTCCATGCTGAAACTTGATTTCCGTTCACTTCTGCTCAGTCAGATCTAATTTATATATCTTCCTGCATTTTTATTCTTAGAATAACAGAATATTTTCCAAGGATATATTTGTGTGTATATATGTTTATTCCTTATATATATATTACGCCATACCCTGTGTATTTCAGTTGATATTTTAAAGAAAAACAACGAGATAAGTAGTGGAAAATTTGTTTTACGTAGAATGCGCGCCGTTTACGTCATAGGAAAACCTCGTTTCCGTTTCCCCCCCCCCTTCCCCCTGATAAGCGGATAGCGCAGATACACGTAGTTGCTGACGAAGCAGCGAGTTACTCGATCAAATCCTTGTAACATCGGTATATATACTGCACCTGATGTAACAGTCGTCTCTCCTCCGCCATTTCTCCGGTCTTATTGTAGGCAACGTCGTTTGCGCGACGTCGAAATCGCGCGTATGCGTATTTTCACGTGTCAGCGTTGCAGTTCGAAGGGCGCAGCGGCGGCGTCACGATGCCAAAATGAAGATTGAACGCCCAAATAAATCCACTTCGATCCGGAACCAGCTGTTTCGCGCGTATTTTATTCACCCCTTCCTCCCTTTCATCTCTCTTTTCTGCTATATGTAATAAATTCAAGCGCGAAAAATTGTCCTACAATCGTCAAAGCTAATCAATCTATTCGCGAGATATCGTTCGGGATATCGCGCTCGTTCGATATCTCGAAATATTTTCTCCGGCGAGAATGATGACCAATAACGATTTCGCGTGTACGATAGGCATGACTAAATGTATAGCTGCAACAGTTTTTTTTTTTTTTTTTTTTTTTTTTTTTTCATTTATCTTTGCGCCGTGACATTTTTTACTTCGCATCTTCAAAATATAGTCTTGATATATTTGGAAGTTTGCGTAAAAAATCAAGCAATTTGTGTGAATTAATTATTTGTTCAGATATTACACAATCTAACAAGCGCGTTTTAAGTCGAATATAAATCATTTTGCAATTAAATCAATAATTTAGTATAAAATTGTTTGTAATAATTTAGAATAAAATTTAGTATAAAATTTTTTAATAGCAATCAAAATTAAATTGACGTCTTTTTGTAGATTTGCAAAATAAAGCAAACAGATTGAATAAAGCAAAAAACTGTAAAAACAGAAATATTATAAAGTGGAATTTAAATTCTAATAGAAAAATATATAAATTGTAATTTATCGAAGATATAGCAATTGCATTTAATGCTGATAGTTTGTGATACGTGCCACAGCAGCAGGGTCTAATAAAAGCGCTCATTCATTCATTCAGTCATTCATTCATTTGTTCGTTCGTCCGTTCGTGCGGTGTAATTGAGGAAAAATATGCACCACCTTGTCCCCGACATTGCATGCATCGTTAAGATTTATATCCCATCGTGTTTCAAACTATTTAGACACGCGACGAACTCCGCGCTCTATTATTTGATTGCGGAAAATATAGCGGGACGCGTCAGAGACGAGGAAGAATATCGCTAATGGAGATCGTGAGATTAGCGCGCTATTTTCCCGCGCGATCATCGTAGTTTTCGCGCGACTGCGGAAACGCAAACGGTGACCCGAATCGCGTCGTCGACGACGCTAACCTACGTGCGCGACGTTTACGTGAGCTCGTGACTCAGAACTTACCCTCCGTCCCGAAAGTCCGACCTAACGAATTTTCAGCTTTGCCAATTCTTGTCCCGGCGTAGAACTCGCGCCGTCGAAAGTTACGTAACGTCGTTACTCGCGCTGCTTGCATCGCGCATTTTGAATCCGCTACACTTTCTTGTCTCTTCGACGAACGACGAATTCGCAGGGTAGAGGAGAGGGGGACGTTAATTGTGCGATGAAGTTAGCCGAAAAGTTAGTCGCCCGTCTGTTATTATGATAAATGCGCCGAGACCGCTTGTAAACGCGCGATATATCTCGGGAAAATAGATGCGATGTATTATGATACCAATTTATGAGTACGTATTTATCCCTAGATATTCGTAATAACTATAAAATAATTAGCTGGAAGATGGATTTTTAAGAATGTATGAAGATTAAATCAACGTCGTAATTTAAGCGTAAAAATTCGCAAATTATTATTGAAATAACAGCGAGTATTAATGACGAAAATAACAGATTTCAAACATTGCAATAAATCAATTAAAATAAAATGAGAATATAAAAATATCGAATTTTTTGTGAAATTTAAAGTGATTTAAAATCGTAAAAAGATACTCTAAAACAAGTAAAACTATAACTGAAAAACTACATTCTATAAAATATCGTCCATGTAGCGTCTACTTTGTTATATTTTTTTTTGTTATTATTGAATTACTTCTTTTTAAACAAGTTCGGAATGTTCTGTGTGTGCAGTAAAATATAAAACAAATTTGGATGAGAGAGCGAATCAATATTAAACAATTATTACTATCTAATGAGAGACATTGTTCGGATTATAACAGATTATATATTCTCAGGTCAGCAAGTGATTTTCGTATTAATAGAAGTTTTGATTCGTATTAAGGAAGATTTTCGTGTATTTTAATAGATATTGAAGAGGATAAAATATGAAAATTTGTGAGATGAAACTGCGGCACTTTCTCGTCCACTTTGTCGACGAAATATTTCACGGAATTCGAATTTGAGAGAAACTCACGTAACATTTACGATCTTTCGAAACTCCACGAAGGTTAAATATTATTCTCCTCGCGTATTCTGCGCAGCATAAAGCGAGCATATCGAAATATGCTTTTCATATGCAAGCTAAATGTCAATCTCTCTCTTGATTTTTTGCCCAAGTCCTTAGCTCCACCCACGAAGATCTCCCGAGTAGTGAAACATGTAGTAAAACTCATCGGCTTTCAATCGTGCGTTTTCCTGATATTACAGAGTTTATATCCTTTCCGGAAACTTTCCATTATGATAGAAAAACATGGTTCTATTTATGAAATACATCCTCTTCGGCTGACATCAAATATTCAAAGTCAAAGTAAATTTTCCTTTCTGATTACAACTCCATTCTCTTTCAATACCTTTCATTGCAAACGCTCTCCGGAGGTTTTTCATCTTTATAAAAGTCTCAACTCACCTCCTCTTTTCCTTCAAAATATACACATGTATCTTATGTACGTTGTCTACTATGCTGTCGCTTTTACTTGCATTTAAAGCTGTTCTATTTAAATCAATGTTTTTAAGAGGAAATGTCATATTACAAATGTAATATTACAATATTATTTCTCGACTATCGTTTGCAGTCTCTGCATTTTCAATAAAAGAAAGACAATTGACATATGTTTTAAAAATTACCAATAACAATATGTATGTATGTATATTTCTAAAATGTAATTTCGGTTTTTTCAACATTAAAATGTTCATATTTCACATTTTATATTTTCCAAAAAAATACGTTCACAGTTTATATAAACTTCAAGAAGCTGTTTCATCCAACATAGATCGATCTGCATCACGATGACATGATTACAACTTCATTTATTTCACGTGATTTACCTTAGACGTCGTCTGGAGATGGTGGGAGCGGGATGAGATCCGATTTTAATCTCTTATCTCGCCGTCTCGTTGAAACAGCGAGTTTAGAAGCAGGAGCATCCGGCGTACAGGGATATATCATCCTCTATCCTCTATGCTCTCTCGATGGATATTCTCCCCGCCATTTTCATTCCGTCTTGAAAATATAAAAGAAAAAACCCTACAAAGACGTGAGGGTCGGGCTGACGAGAGGTTCGTAATGAAAGATAATGTTTTCCGGCTTCTAAGCACAAAGGATGATGCCCCGTTGATCCTCGTGCCTGGGCAATCCGATTGAGCACCGCCATGCAGCCATGATAGATTCACCTAGTACTATCCTCCGACAAGGACGATGATTATTCCGCGATCTAATAGCACGTCGCGCCGCGGCCCATTGTTCCTCGGAATAGTGAGACGTGTATTCCCTGTGCACGCAGTCATATGCACGTACGGGGTGTACGTGAAATGTTTGATCGAGTTGCAGGAATAAAAGAAAAAGAAGCAAAGAGTTCAAATACATTGTAAGCGATCCGGTGAAATTTTTGCTCGTTGACACGACGACTTTAGTTTCGCTAATATATGTTCACATTTTCTTTATATATCTAAAGACGGCGTTGTCTGTTTGTAGAATATTAAATTCGTGTCCCGTCTTCATTAAAGTGTAACAGTCGTTTCGGAAACAACATTTATATTGGTAGTCTTTCTCGACGTTATATTAGAGAAACGCGAACGAATAGCGAACGATCGATCGTAGCGAATAATTTGAGAGAATCTTATATTATGTATATTTATCTCATTTAACACACATATAGATAGTGTTTTTTCGATACTTCCTGACGACCCTTACGACTTTCACGACATTTTTGTGTCTCGCTTAGTCCCCTAATTTAAATTGGAATATACTACAATCAATAAAAAATTTGCTTATATGCTCAGCATATAAATAAGCGCGACTCTTGCGTTACAACATAAAGATTACATATTTCAGAAACACGATTCCTATGCACAATAATCTTCTTCGCGTATCGATATTTTATTACGCTATCGATTTTAGCAGTAACATTCGCATTCGCCAAGTAAATCGGCGGTCGAGAGTATCGCCACTTGCTTTAGCGATTTCTATGCCGCTGCTTTACGATAGCTTCTCGTGCTTTATGATTGTGGACCGCTGTTGCGATTTTATATCACCCCGAGAGATATGTCTCGAGGGATATTGGTAGCGTCAGATAATACTCGTTGTTTTGCGCGAGCCGAAGAATTTTAAGATTCAACGAAATATTTTTGAATACAGATAAAATAGAGAAAAAAAATTTCAAAACATATGTTTCGAAATTTACTAAAAATTCAAAGAAATATTATTTCTCTAGAAAATTAACTGAATATAAATATACTTTCTATTTTATATTTATCACTTATATTTTCTCATTGTGTAAGCACTATTGTCGGTGAAAAATAGAAGAAATATGATGCAGTAAAAGATATATAATAAGTATATCTATATGCGTCACACACGCTAACGTGTGTATACCACTCTGAGCTTTGAATAAATTAAACCTTGTACGCTCTTCACGCGAGAAGAACACCGTGTCAGAGTTGGATCGCGAGCCTAAAGATATCCGCCGTATAACAGAATCGTGTTAACAAACATATCATGGCACTCTTCGTAAGCAGGACTTTCCTTAATTATTCCGAGTTTGCTCTGAATTATGGATGCGCGTATGTTAAATTATATATATATATAAATATAAGCGGAGCAGGAAACGTTAATTTTGGCGCGAGAACTCGAAATCCTCTCGCGGAAAATTGAATCAAGAAATTTATCGAATTAACGACCACTAAAGTGGAAGCTGACTGTTTTTCGTAAACCTGGCAACGTTATAATTGCGCCGACTAAATCCTATATAATAATATAGCGCTTTTCAAGACACAATTGAAAGAACAAAAGACGTTTCTTTTTACGACAGGAAAAATCCGAGAAAATATGTCGACGATCTGCCATTACGACAATGTTGACATGGTCGGCGTCGCATCACTCGCAACGAGTAGTGACATTTATGTCTTGGGTGCTTAAAGGCTGGGAGAAAAATCGGCTTCGCTTCGCTCGTGAGGATCGAATAAAGTATAAAAGGACGGTAACGTGATGCGTATACGTGGGGCTTATTTCGCGCGGTTGAAAGAGACGGTGCTTCGTATGCTTTATGGAACTTAAAGCTTGATCTCCGCACTTCCTTTTGACGCGAAATCGAAACTTGACAAGAAGAAGATAGAAGCGGGATTGTCAAGGTATTATGATAATACTGAATTGTAATCTACATAAATTTAAAAGACGCAGAAGAATGTCAGAGAGTAAAGATCAATAATTGAGTTATATCTTTTGAAAGTATACGCAATCCTTGTGATAAAAATTATAATTTAATTCTAAAGAAAGGTGAAAAGCTATTTATTTATATTATCTTTGTGTTCAAATGTAGTATTATCGCAACATAAAAGTAAATGCAGACTCCACTCTGCATCGGTCAATGCAACGAGTAAAGCGAGAGAGACTGCAGTAATTTATAGTATTTATCAACAAATATTCGCATCATCTTTCGGATAAGACAGAGCGAACGGCGAAATTCTGCATTTAACTCGCATAAATCATCGCATTTGCGTAGCCATTAACTAAGTCGATTGCAGCTGACCTCTTATTCGTTACAGATGTCACAGTTCTGCTTTTGATTGTAGGTCAATTGCGCATTAATGACGTGCTAATCTCAAGCACCCCTAAGCAATTTCAATCCCACATAGTCATAAATGAATTATTTCCTAATATATGTGTTCAATTGTCACGTCGTTAGTCATTAGCGGTTTAAGTGCATTTGCAGCAATCTGCAAGCAAATTGTTTGCAATTTTTCTCATTTCATAATAACAAAATTGCGATTACATTAATACTTTTATTACTATTAATGATTTAATAACCTAGACGAATATACATATATAGGAAATTCCACGTCAAATCGGACAAAAATCGACCTTTTTTGACTTCGTATTTTTTAAATCAAACGAAACTTTTTTCACGTGAAATATATATAAAATAAGGAGATACGTATTTTTGTATTTGTCCGAAATATTTTTTTGCAGAAGTTATAAACAACAAAATTTTCATGAAAAATGAAAAAGTTGTCAAATTTAAAAATTAATATCTCTGGTTATATTTGTCGTAGAGAAATTTTCAAAAATGCATTTTAAAGCTAAAGAAACAACTTTTTTTATAAAAATAGTTTAAGTTACAAGAAATTGCTAATTCCAATTGTTATAAATAATTGAAATGTTTAATAAATTTTTTCATCAAAAAGTACACTTTTTAAAATTTTTGAAATAATGCTATTTCATTCTCCATTTCATTCTGAAGTGTACATATTTTTTATTTTATAGAGAATCGATAGATTCTATTTTTTATATATTTTTAATAAATAAGGCGCCGCGCCGTGCTCGCGTCACTGAATCGATCAAGTAGTATGCTACGCGCTATGGTGCGCCGCGTATAGCGACGCATACTACTTGATCGATTCAGTGACGCGGCACAGCGCGGCGCCTTATTTATTAAAAATATATAAAAAATAGAATCTATCGATTCTCCATAAAATAAGAAATATGTACACTTCAGAATGATGTGGAGAATGAAATAGTATTATTTTAAAAATTTTAAAAAGTGCATTTTTTTATGAAAAAATTTATTAAACATTTCAATTATTTATAATAATTAGAATTAGCAATTTCTTGCAACTTAAACTATTTTTATAAAAAATGTTGTTTCCTTAGCTTTAAAATGTATTTTTGAAAATATCTCTACGACAAGTATAACCAGAAATATTAATTTTTAAATTTGATAACTCTTTCATTTTTCACGAAAATTTTGTTGTTTATAACTTCTGCAAAAAAAATATTTTGTTCGGACAAATACAAAAATATATATCTCCTTATTTTATGTATATTTCACATGAAAATAGTTTGGACTGATTTAAAAAATATGAGGTCATTTCTTGTCCGATTTAACGTGGAATTGTCCATGTTTTTTAATTTTTAAATTTTCTTATATAAATTATTTTATATTTTATTTAACAAAAAATAATAGAAAGAGCTATAATGAATATTGAGTTGCATTTTGATTTAGCAGAACCTCTGACAGGCAAAATTAATTACTAAAATAATAAAGGGTACAATTATGAAACATCTAATCCTTTCTCAAGAGACATAAAAGCGTAACATGCACTTGCAACGTGGAGGAGTAAACTACCAGTGTCGGTCTTTTAGGCCAGAAATTCCGGACAGCCTGTGTCCTGCGGAGGGAAATTAATGTAATTCCGTGCAAGTGACAAGCACACTGTACCGCGATAATGCACATATTTGTTCTGCCCAAAATACAGGCCGGGCCATTCCTGAGAAATAATTGAATTCCCACGGAGCAGTCGCGAGAGAACGAAAATGCAGTAGAAACGCAGTCGGTGATCGAAAGTGTAGCGAACGTATTGTTACCGGATAGCAACCGAAGATCTAATTATCGAATCTATTTTCGCGAAAATAAGACAGTTTAACGAGTAACATTTCCCATTTATCCTTAACAAGTCGCAATTCAAGCTGAATATAATCTTTTCACGTTAAACCTGGCGAGTATAAAAGAATAAAATTGTATAGAAAGAGAGAATCGGCCAAATAATAACTTTTTATCTAAATTCCAGTGGAAAAAAAAGTAGAAAGTGTTGTGCAAAAATGAAAAAGATATAACCCTCTGTGTCAATAACGACAAATAAAATTTCCATATAGAATGACTTTTTCACGTGTGGAAAATTATTGTATAATATAGTAATGTAACAAAGGAAAAATGTTTTCTCTCAATAGGAAATAATCGCAATTAGTCCGCGAAAATCTAAACGTTACAATATTGAATCTTTAGTACAAACTATTTGCGATGAGAAGTTTCCTCAAGATATCTTCTATAAGTTCGTCGATTGAATACTTGAATATCTGAAATATCGCGCGTGTCGTATCTCTGTCACGTCAACGAAATCATGCGAGGTAATTTGTTCAGTGTTTAACGAGCAAACTTCGATCGAAGTTTTGCCGGAAGATGCAGATCGGTATGCCGGCGACAAATTGATTTCGTGCTTGGAAGATAGCAATCGGCGAGTTTTCCGCTTTTGGGAAGTCGAGAACATGGAACACGAACTTCTCGAGCGTGTTCGTATATTCCGTGAAAAGAAGAATCGAAGGCGCGAGAATAGATCATTTCGGTGGATCCTATCGTGCCTGGAATAATGGGTCGCGCAAGCATGATGGAAATCATTTTCCGGGAAGTATTAATAATTACGATCGATCGGATATTTATGGAAATGGCGTCGGCGACGGCAAAACGCTGCTCTCTCTCTCTCTCTCTCTCTCCCTCTCTCTCCCTCTCTTCCCTCTTCTCTTTCTCTCTCTCTCTTGCTAAGCCGATTGCAAAGTTCGCGACGCCGCGGCGATAGCGGAATTATGGGAAGAAAGCAATAACGACCCCAAGATTTATGATATCGCACAAAATGTACCTGGCTAATGTCCCCGCGGCGACTGCCTTTTACTTTCTATCTATATCTTGCGCGCGCGAACGCAAGGTGTCTACTAAACATGATAATGTCCATCGTTTTTCTTCTCTAAGTGTCGACCGGCATTATTTCGAAAAAAAAATAAATAAATGCGAGTCGATGCTTTTAAAACGTCGGTTGGTGCTTTTAAAGGGATTTTATTCTCGCGAGAGATTGTGAAAGACGCGCGCCGCGATTGCCGCCGCCGTCGCCGCGCTTCTCTCACCGCCTCGTCGTCATCGTCCTCTACGAGGCAATCTCATGCATCAATCACGGTAACAAAACCGTGTCAGGATGATGGTAGGCTATTGTTGCTTCTCCGTGAAACTTTGAACTCTTTTTCTGAACTCTTTATTTGGTACTATCCTACGTCTTAATACGAAATGCTCGGTATACTCGGTACTTATATAGCATATAGCGTTTTGTGGAACGAGGGAAAAAAGTTATATCTATTTATCTGTATCATGTCTCACTCGCAAATGTAATTTAATTGACATTGAATTTAATTGTAATCTTTTACAAAAGATACGGTGCTCGTAGGTGCGTTTGGCGTATAACACAATACGCAATCATATATGAAACTAAGAGTTGCAGGAGTTAATTGCGGGGTTAATTTTTTTCTTTTTTAAGCGATTGAGATATGATTGAAGATTCTTTTGATTAAAATTGGAACAATCCTCGATATCAATCCCATTATCCAAGTTAATTCCTCGGTACCGAATGTTCGATTAACCTCGTTTCTCCTCGTCCCTCAGCTTCCTCTCGCCTATTTAGTTCTCGCTAACCCTCAACGATCCTCAAATATCCTGTCTTCTGCTGTCGCTCATCTCTCAATCGTTAATTATCTTAGCTAATAGCATTCTCGTAGGTCGACTATATCGTTAAATATCTTAAATATTTCCTCGCACCCTATGTCTTAAATAGCAAAGTGTATAGAACAAATTTTCATATATAGTGAAATATGCTTAACGCGATATTTAATATTTATACTTACAACGCTATTAAAATAATATCACATGCGCGTTTCTTATGAAATAATATTTAGATTTATACATGTATTACATATGTATACATATGTATATATTGAAACAGCATTAAAAAATAAAACAAAATTTCTTTTATTTTAGATATTTTAAATATGTTTTCGAAATTTCATCAAAAGCGCTGTATTCATAAATAAAAAAATCTAAATTTTAAATTATATATTATGATTGCACATGATTAAAGCATATCATATAGCAAATATAGCTGTATAAACGCAAAAACTTCAATACAGATACCTGATAAACCATGAAAAAAATTTGAATACAAAAACCAATTTAATATCTACAGTCCACTTTATGCGCGGACGGTATATATTTATTTCTCTCATATTTATAGTACCATTTTTACGTCAAGCATACTGTGCATATAAATTTTGAAACAGAAGTGGTGGAGTGCGCAGAGCATCGTTGAAAAGTATTATTATCGCGGAATTCGTGGATATATTACGATAGAAGTGGAAAGAGGTTGATAAAAGGCACAAAATGAATTATGCACGTTCCAAAAGCACACGATTGCATTTATATGCATTAAACCGCATTTTCAAGCATGAGCAGCATATGTAAAGATGCATTTTACACTAAACGTTTATGTTCTTCTGAAGCACTCGAATCACTTATTGAGTAGCTTAATAATAACACGACGTACTATCGATGTAAGACTTAATAAATAATTGAGAGCATTTATTATGTCAAAAATTAATGTATGGTGCTTTAAATATCTGAAAAAAGATTCTTTTGATGCAATTTTAATGCAATTATAGATGCACGTGTGTGTATGTGTGTGAAACGAATCTCTCAAAAATGGCGTAAGCCCAGTGCTGCGAAATGTCCTAATAACGCTTACTTAAAATACGAATTCTATTTTTATGTGTTCTAGAATCAAGAGTGCATTGCACAAGATATTACCCGAAAATTTCGTTTTTCACTCAACTACTTTCCTTTCGACGTTATAATAATTTAATATACACAGCTTCTAAGATAAGAGTTTAATATATGTCTATGGTGTACGCGTGCGTGCGAGAAGAAAACAATCATTTCTTGCAACATCTTTATATCGCGATTATGTACGCGTGCCGCGTTATCTGCATTATTATACGCGAGGTATGGAGCGGAAATTATAATGTAGCATATTGCGCTAGACTGGCGGAGCGGTAACATGCACGCACAATGTTGCACGCGGTCTATTGATCCATATTTTCTTGTCTCATACGCTGTGATTTACAACCGCCGCCGGCACAAATGCCAGAACGGACATTATTATCCCCACAGAAAGCCGAAAGACGGATTACAGATGCGATCGCATTTTTGACTCTCCAAGCAAATAAATAATAATTGTGATACTCGCATTAAAAAATGCAAAAGATTATGTTACAGACATGTCTCCAGAGTCCTGAATAGCATTGTAATAAAAAAATAGAAACTGTGCGATATAAAAAAAATTATTTTCAGAATTATTTAATTGAAAGAAAAAGTAAATTATTTTTTAATTATCATCAGCGAAAGGAAATAGAAATGAACGAAGTTCGATAAGCTCACAGAGGCCATCAATTTCTATTCTCTGCGCCGTAGACTTAAATTTTATGAAACATTAACGTATACGGCCTCCGTAGAATTATTCCATCTGCTATCTCGCCCGTGTTGTTTTCTATTCCCTTACACCCTATACATCTTCCCACACAAACACGTATATATTTTTCTGGTTTATCGCAATAAAAACTGAAAGCAGGTGTGCACGGCTTGTAAAAAGCATCGAGCGAGGAAATCTGGCTTCTTTACCGTTCTCGCATACGAGTGCACTTACACAAACGTCCTAAACGCTCACGTGAATGCGTCTCTCGTATGCACTCGTAGTGTTGCCGTTGCTGCAACGAAATCTGCCCGAGCCGGCTCATTCGGCCGCCATAAACCGCGAGTTATAATACGCGCTCGCTCGCTCTCTGCAGCTTCATCGGAATATAAAGCTAAACTGATATTTCCTAGCGGGCTTCCCGCTTATGGTGACGGCGAGAGTTATGACGTACGTTTATCCGGGAAATATTAAGGAGAGATAACGTATCACTTATCGGGGATCATACCTCTCCGCTCCGAAAACGTCTCATCACGACTGAGCGGATCAGCTCGGGAGAGATGGTATCCGAGAGATGAGAGATGAAGTATTTGGGACGTTATCCGCGGGACTCGTAAGGGGTTCAGCATCCGCGCGAACGTAATTCAAGTTTGCTCCTCTTCCGGGTCAGCGCGCTTGTCTGCGCGGAAATGCCGCGGAGATACTTCGCGGGGCTCTCGCTCATTCGCGTAAGAATGGCCAAGTTATAATTAGTGCGCGAAATCAAAGAGAGGAATCGATCGTCGAGAGAATTTCTTTCCAGCAAAGAGCGATTAATCAAATAGTTCGCGCGATTTATAAATTTTCTTTATTTCTTTCTTTTTCTTTTTCCTTTCTTTGCTCTTAAATAAAATGTCGACGAAAAATAAGATTTCGTAGATTTGTTAAAATCTACGATTATCCTTGAGGGATCTTGCGAATAAAGGATTATAAAGGATCGAAGAGCAGATTATAATGGAATCTCGATTTATGAGGATAGCAAAAGCTATACATAAACAAGCGAGCTTAATCCTTTTCTTTACTCTTATCCCTCTTATCCCCTTATCGTCAAGAAAATGTTCTTCTAATGTAGGTATTACATTTTAAAATTGTACGGTACATCTCTCGTTGTCAAGTGCAATAACGCGATGCGTCACAGCAAGATTAATAAAAGTCCTCGCAGAGATGCCGGACGGTAGATGACCTATAATTTTTTATGCGACGCAGGACAAAGAATGAAAAAGTCTAGTTAGCATGCATAGTATATTTATTCAGAAATTTTTAACCATCACGGGAAAAATACAGCATAATGAAAAGGGTGCCGTATAATTCTCCTAAATTAATCTCTATAGGCCGACAAGAATTACTCTGAGAATAGCCTCATACATATTGAGACGATGTTTATGGAGGAAACGAAAAAAAAACATCTATTACGTTCGCGTTATTTAAGCGCTATAATCGGAACGCAAACATCATCGGCAGTAAAAAATGATGCGGAAATTAAATCAAAGATCGACGCAAAATAATCTCTCGGAATTTTCGTGAAATAATTAAGTACGGGACACTTAAAGATTTTATACGCGCGTCTATAAAAATCCGGGCAAGCGCGATTATATTGTTGTCCCGACATTTCTGCGAAATGTCTCGCACGGATTACCACGAAAAGCTCGGAATTTCCAGCATATATGTGTCACATAAAATTAGGACAGCTCTGCCTTTTTATGATACGTACGGAATCGTAAAGAAATTGCAGGGAAAAATGTTAAAGACATAACGTCGCTGGTTGGTTACCAATGAGACATACTGTGTCCGCAGAACGCTCTCGTCGACATTTTCTACCGAATTGCATATTTCCTTATGTAACTTTACTACATTTCTTTATAATTTCTTAGCGTTTTACGTATAAAAGTCAACGTATATTTTATATTGTATATAAAACTCCTATGACGTAGTTTTCATAATCTAGTTTTTATATATGAATTTACAGTTTACTAAAAAAATACAGTTTAAGTAAAAAGAATCTGTTAATAAGTAAAACTATACAAAAATTTTATGGAATTTCCATTGTTTCATATTATGTTTAAGTTCATTGAATCCCTCATTATCGTCTTTCTATCACGCACTGCTATAATTCTTCTTGACACAATCCGATACACGCAATTATATTATTTTTATTACTTTTAAAAAATAATATACACAGCGGAATTGTTTCTTTTTATTATTCAGAAAATATGGATTTATAGATAAATTGAGTTGCCCAGGTGTGGTATTAATGTTATGACAAAGTTGACAACCTCAAAGTTTCCGCTCAATCTATGTGAAGCGCACCGTTACGTTCCATCGTTCGGAAAAGCCGAGCGCGTTTTATGCAAGTGGAAACTTCCAAGCCCTCGTCGGGCAAATTTACAGAAGATTACGACGAAGTTTTTTCATAATACCGACGTAAAAGACGGATACGAATAGGGGTGTGTAAACCGACCGGCATCTTGCGAGGATTACATCAAAGCGAAATCGCGTTACTGATGCAAACTTGCCTCCGCAAATATTTTTCCATTCAAAACAACTGCATCACGATGAATAATGCAGTTATATACAAATGTAAACTGTGGCGTAATTAATTAAATGATAATTAATAAATATATACGAAATACATGTAATTATACGAGATGCAATATGATTAATATTTCATGTTAATGAATAATGAATATGTTACACATATTACAGAGCGCGCATCAATATAACGCTATTAAACACTATACCGTGTAATTGAAATAGACAAACGCGGTAAGGATGATAAATGTGTATGAAAGTTTATATCCGGCAATATATGTATATATACATATATATATATATATATATATATATATATAATTAGTTAACTACTTTGAGAGAGAGAGAGAGAGAGAGAGAGAGAGAGAGAGAGAGAGAAAATGTTAAATATAATTTCTCCAATTTATTTTTGACGCTGAATTCTAAATTACTCTTAATCGACTACTCAATGTATATATTTCTACTGTAAATACATATATAGTAGAGTTATTGCTTGACGTAAGGATCAAATAAATTTAAAAGCAGGAACATTAAAAACTTAATTTGTTTTTAATAATAAAAGATATATGACGTTTCTTATAATTGACATCAAATTACTTTTTAAATAATATCCAAATTATTTTAAACTTGCAAAAATAATTTTGATATAATCGATTAAAAAGAAATGTTCCAGAAAGTAACGATTTTTTCAAATAGGCAAATTTTATTGAAACTTATATAAAATTTATATAAAATTATAAAATATTATATAACATTTATATAAAATTATATAAAGTCATAAGCTACACAGTTGTAATTAATTCAGGCATCTCTGTCTCTCTCTCTCTCTCAATCGAATAAAACTCGATCATAATATACCCAATACACGAAGGGTTTTCTGCCTCCAGCGCGAGAGAAATATTCTCGTAAAGTAAAACGCCCTTCTCGTAAAACGTAAGTGCGCATTTACTCGTAAATGAGACTCAGCCGGCAGCAGCACTTTCGCAGCGGGGCTGTGCTCCTTGGCTCTCAAAGGGCTGAAAGTACACACAAATGTTCCCGACAGACAGGTCAATACTATGATCTCGTCGAACTAATACCACGGTGTGCGCGCGAGATCATAGAATTTCAGAGAACATTTAATAATCGAGCGGTTCTCTGAAAGTTCCGAAGTGCCTGTGATAAACAAGTGCCTTCAATTGACGTCAGTGCAAGAATCCGGTATAGCCAATGAAAGAGGCGAGATCGGGGAAAAAGCTTCCGTTGGAATCGCTTTTTTTTTCGTTCGCAGTCGGATTACTCGACGGAGCAAGGAAACCGACAACTAGTCGTTCTTTCCACATGGCCGAATCTACTTGTATGAGCTTCCGGAGAATGTCACCGATTGTCACGGAGAGAAACGGCGGTCAGCTCTGCACTGACCGATGGCGTTTCCGTTATGCGCGAATGCTCCCGCTGCCTCTGCATGATTAATCCTTTGCGAATTTCGCGTGGAAGACCAAGCGAGCGTAGCATGCAGCAACCTCTGACTTTCGCAGTCTTAATTCACTCAGTCAATAAACTCCGGTCGTTCATTTCGTCTCTATGAGAAAGAAAGGGAGAGAGGGTAGGGAGGAAAGAGGAAAGAATATTATTACCGATGTACTTAACGAGCCGGAAGTCTGGTCGCAAAACAATAGCGGGGCTATACGTTATACCGCCGCAAGCAAACTCCCGCTTAATACGTGGTTTTAATTAGGTAAAGTATCATAATTAGTAGCAACGTTATGAATTTGTGCGAGTTTGCGTTTGCCTTCGTTTGAAAGCTCTTATCACAAGAGCTCTTCACGGTGTTAATATTCTAATAATTAAGATAATTCTAACGATTAATTAAGTGACTAAGGCATATCCAAGTCAGTTTGAAAATAATGTTTGCGATTACTTTCCCCAAGTTTTATAGCTTATAATTTGTGCTGTAATATCTGTGACCCATTGGAAATTACATGAAATACAATTAAGGCATGCTGACGAGTTTTAACCTATTATGAATAAGCTTCGCTTATAACCGTTCTCATTTATCTTGATTAAATACTGCAGTTTAATTCATTTTTTTCAAAACCATAAAAAAAAGATTAATCTTAACCATAAATTAACCGATTAGCTTTCAGAACTAATTTTAATAATAAGCAGGAGAAATTGAATTAAAATTTTAAATATCTCTTTCTAATAAGATAATGTTGAATAAGTTAATTCACGTTGGTGAAATCGAATCATATATGATTAGAGAAAAACAGGAATGTGAAATAATTACTAGATAGAGATACGCGAAATTTTTCCGAGATAGTGATAAAAATATTTTTAAACATTCGATTAATCTTTGATCTGAAATGTGAACACTTAAAGGAATATCGTGCAGTGGCGTATTACTACATATTGGCACGCATTTTAGATTATTGTGAGATCCTCTGAAGGATTTCCCCGCGTTATTCGAAAGCCGTGTCGAAGAGCCCCTTCGCGTTTAAGTGGCTTTGCGAGCTGATATTGTGGATCTCTAATTTATAACGAAGACGGTATGCGAAAGGAATTTCTATAGCAATTCACAAGGGACCTTCTGCAACGTGTTACATGAGAGGTAATTGAAGAATGGCGGCTGTGTGAATTATTTGATAAAAGAATGAGAAAACAGCTTTCATAATTTCTGAAAGAATGCCGTGGAACAGATGCTAATTATTTTTCATCATTAATTATCAAAATAATTCTCTTAATTTTTTATATTAGCTATATATATATATATATATATATATATATAGAGAGAGAGAGAGAGAGAGAGAGAGAGAGAGAGTTTTATAAATTTTGAAATCTTGAAATCTTTACAAAGCCAATAATAGCGTTTTAAGCAATTGTAAGATATTATAATGACACATAATATTGTTAGAAAATGTATGATAATTTGCAAAGATTATAAGCTCCTCCCTTTTTCAGAATTGGGTCACGCCAGTTTCACTTTAACAAAACCGTCGGTTTCTTCCATAATCCCTTCTTTCTGCTGGATTCCTAACCACAGATATATAACCGTGATTATAAATAGTCCTTTCAGCATTCACAGACCATTGTGGCATTGCTTAAACTGACTCGATGCTCCTTACGGTAAAGTATCTTATTACCGACTTGGTTGTAAGTATCTTATTGCCGGCCGTCAAAATGGTTAAGCGTCTCTCACAGAATTTTAATGCGAAGAACAAATTACAATTCGCCTATCTAATATGCCTTTTTTAAACGACACATTACATAAAAATATATACTGAATTTATACTGAATATTTTACTGAATTAATCTCAAATATAGTATTACTGAATAATCTCAACTAGAATATTGAGATATACTTTTATACATAAAACCTAAAAGTTATTGATTTAAAAAGATTATAATATCACAATGTTTATAATATTAATTAAATAATTCGAAATATTGCAGAAATTTGCCAAACTTTAATATCAGAATTCAAGAACGCGTATCCGCGTATATTTATAACTCGCATATACTTGTAACTTTCGAAACCCTCAATTTTCAAACATGAGAAGCTATACGAACTCGATTTTAAACCTTGCACGAAATATCTGTTCTAAGTTAGGAATGAATAGTTATTCCGGCGCAACAATGTTCCGATTCTAGAGACACATATACCATTTCTGAGGCGGCATTACAGCAGAACAGTCGCGTATAATGAAGTGTACATGTGCGATGCAGCGCAACGCCGTTCTACTCTTGATAAAGCTCTTGCATATGTATTTATAATGGATTTCGGGAACACTGCGCGAACATCTCGTGTTTTGTAGACCGTAAATGTATACTTGCATCAACTATAAATCATAACATTGTCGCGAAAAATTGCGAATATAAGAAATCGCTTACTAACTTCTGAGGTCTGACCATAACTATTCTTTTCTACTGAATCTTCCCTATTCTATAATTTCTAGCGCATTATCAACGATTCCATCAATTATTTGTCTTGAAAATATGTTTTGCATGTCATGCCAATTGCTTATTACACTAATACAATGTTTATATAATGAATTCGAATTTTATATAAAAATAAATTCTGCTTTTCTTGATTATACTAATCAAATTAATTTTATATAAGAAATTTAAGTATACACACACACATCTGACTTATATACAATATATAAAGCTAATTGCGAATTTTTAAGAATGGAAAACTCGATAGTTAATTTTAACAACTGCAAAGAAACATAGCAGGATTGGAAATATAACTACTGTTAAATGTATTTACTTTTAAATTTATCTAAAATCTAAGGATAAAATGTCTAAATTGAGATTCTTCTTATCTCCAGTGATCAATATTCAACTGTTGCTTTTATTCGAAAGATTTGAGTCGATTTTTATTCAGCCAGCAATGTCGTGCAATAATCGTACATTTTGTAAAATTCATTTTTTTTATGAATCAACATACTGTATATTTTAATATACAAAAATCAATACTTCTTTTTTCGGCGAGCGCGTTACATCGATGTAAAGCTTGTGCTGCGTAAAAATAGAATGTACAACCACTGGTTCGTTGAAACGTTCCGAAAAAGTTGAGCGCATAAAGTTTCCCGCGCATATATAGATCGTCAAAAAATTCCGAGCACAACGCCACAGGCCTCACGTGCGTCCGTTGTAACGTTGGCAAAAGTTCGAGAGCTAGTGAGTCGAGAATACAGCAGCTTTGTGCCTCTTGTGTCGCTCGCGCAGCTTTTCATTAAACATCGCCTTAGTCGCATACGAGAGAGAGAGAAAGAGAAAGAGAGAGAGAGAGAGAATTCCGCACGCGTACAAAATTTCGACATCCCTTCTCCCCGTCACGCGAAATTTGCACGTGTGCACTTAGCGGGATATAAATTTAATGAATCACAACCCTCTCCATCGCTTTTTTTTCTTTATACGCTTTCGAAATCCACTCGCGTAAAAACAGCTGCACGTAAGAGTCAACAATCAGCCGTACGTTCCGCTATCAATTACAAAGGTGAATTGCAGACGGAGCGGGAGATTGCAGCGGATGCTGGGCAGCGCGTTGCGAAAATTCGATGAAGCCCGAGAAGCGATCGACGAATTGAGTGAGAGCTTGTGAGCGAGCGAGAAACGAGCGCGAACGCACGCCTTAACGCGGACGCTGCTGCACTGACTTTCATGCTCGTCGAATTGCATGGTTTCATCCGAAAATCCAATACGCTCGATTCTGACGGTCCAATACGCCTCAGTAACTTGAACATGGATCTAGATGGATATGGCCATAAGATCTTCTATTTCAGAGTAGTTTGGCGTGCACGAAATCCACTTTCAATGACAATCATGAGTTCACTTTCGTCGCTAGATTATTAGAACGGAGACTATTATACAATTATTGTATTGAGATTAGTTGGGAACTTTGGAGTTTAGTAGATTGAGCTATAAATTATTCTCGAAGAGATTGACTTTTCACTTAAACCTGAAGTGGATATTATTCTTGAAATAAAATTTAGCGACCGGGGCATTTTGTTGAGCAAAGAAAATATAATCTTTTAAATTTAATTTACTTGGAAAATTGATTAATTCAAGAGTTAATGTTATCATAACGTGATCAGAAACCATGAAAATGTTTTTACCTTATATTTGCATTGTAAAATTTTTTTATATATTTTATTTCCATTAATTTTATATATATGTATATCGTTATAATTTTGTAAAATAAAGAACACTAAGCAAATATGTAAACGTGAAATGTTGTATCATCATATTTAAAAACGCTCATTCTCATCTTATGGGTCACTAGCAACCGAGGAACGCAATCACTTTATAAATCCGGTGCGCTGCGCTTGTGATCAACATATAAACAGTGCATAGATTAGATCCCAGTGGGCCATTTCTAAGCTCAGGTTAGTTGGAACACTTGTTGAACGTAGCGCGAACTCCTAATAATCCTCTAACCAAATTATATGCTTCGTATAACACCGCGTTTCACTCATTGGCACGACGTTACAATGCATGACGTTGCAAAAATTTTTACGATTAAATTGCTATTTCATCATCAGGCAATTAATAAACTTCACGTATAATGTGTAACAATAAAAAAGGCATACAAATAATACTTGAAAAAATAATTTAAAATATTTTAATATTTAGCGATATATTTGCCACAATTAGAAAATATGACAAGAGTTTTATACGATTTTTTTTTACTGGAATTTATACAGAAAAATATATGTGCAATCTTTATTTTAAAAAATGTCGATGTGATCTTACTATTTAAATTGTTGTTTTAAAACTAGAAAATTCCATATCCCTATTGTTTTATATTTCTTAGATATTTTTAATTTCTAAATCTTAGATATCTTCAATTTACCAAATAGAACAAATTCTTAAATCTTTATATGCCAAAATCTGAGCGTCCACTATTGCGCCTTCTACATTTTGAATATTCTAACAGGCACTATGAGAGAGAACAAAAATCCTCACAACAGCTTCACATTTCACAATTCCTCCGGACGTTACACAATTCAGCTAGTGTATATACATCGGGTACACAGAGAGAAAAGCAAAACAGTGTGATAGTTGCAACAAATGAGTCCGCGAGATTACAGTCGAGGGCAAAGCCGACGCAATGAGCACGTATGTAGCGCGCTGCGACTCATTAAAAGTGCAGCGCGGCGTGGCTAAACTCCAAAAGTCAATAAAGAGGTAGGTTAGCGCAATTGCTGCAGATGCAGCAAAATATTTCGCGTTAACCCGCGGACGGAGTGACCCCGGAGGCGAAGTTTGCGAAGTAATATTAGATTACTTATCGGCAACGTGAGCATTTTCGTACGTCATACCATACATTATCGATGCTTTTACCGCTAACGACGGGCTTTTAGAGGCCGCTTTTCCAAGTATCGTAGATTTCTCGCGATTCTCTCAAGGCGAGGATGACGACGAGTGACGCGATACCGACTTAAGGTGGAGAAAGCATCGTTTTCGCAACAAGACGATGTGGAATCACGCGACATTGATATCGTATATAATATTAATTAAGTGTACGCGCGCGTCTTTGAAGTTTCCAAAGCGTGTTGCGTGTATCGACAACGAGTAACAGCTGGGACATTAACCTGAATACATGCATAAATTTAAGTTTTCGACAGCACCGATAAAAAAATCGCCCGTCCGCGTCAGGATTAATCTCCAGGATTACGTCGTTCAACCCGATCGCGGGATTATGCTCGATTTTATTAAAGTATGCTCACTCATGTATCCGGATAACGCCGAATTAAGAATAACCAAATACGGTGAGATCAATATGAAAATTCTTTCTTTGAATTACTTGAAAATAGTATGATAGTTAAATATAGCAGGGATATACAATTATTGTAGAGAAATTTTCTAAAGGCCATAAAAATAGGACGTTATGGTTACGTATAACTAATTTCCTTGAAGTTATATATGTACGCGAGTGTAAAAGTGCATTAAGTGGACAGTGAAGGTAACGACAGAGAATAGCCTCAAAACAAATATAGACGAATGCCGTCTTTATTATTACACGCGTTCTCTTGATAACGATGTAGAAACGTGTCTATTAATTGCAGAAATAGAAATCTTTATCAAAGATTATTTAGCGTTTATGAGAACAATTTAAAAAACAAAGACCCTTCAATTAACCATTGTAAAATATTTACGCCAAATTATCGAAAACTCCATCTACTCGGAGACAAAGTTTCCTATGTTACTGCGGATTAATCTCCCTAAGTGCATGATTACGCCACTCTCATATACCGCTAACAAGCAACAAGCGTCATTGTAACGCCTCTGTTACATTTTCTGATATGTGAGCTATGTATATTGTTCCGAAGTTTCCGGTGCACGCGCGCACAACCATCTAAAGGAGCTATTACTGTATACTATATACACGCTCTGACAGCGAAGTGTCTGTCATCTCGCGTTTAATTAATTACACGCGAGAACTTAACATCGCGCAAGCGTGTTTGTCTTGGCTGATGGTGCTCTTGGCGCGAAACGTTACAATGTTCGCGCGACGTTACAAGTGGCATGCCGCGATACTGCCTGTGTAATTAAATTTATGGTCATGCTTTGGTACCGCTTAATTCTTCGTTGTGCAGTAACGGCTACCAAATGCTTATAGTTGCATTAGGCTAATGTTGACCGACAGGACGAGAGAGAGAGAGAGAGAGAGAGAGAGAGAGAGAGAGAGAGAGAGAGAAAAAGAGAGAGGGAGGAAGCAACCCGGACCGGATACGAATGTGCACGGATCCGCGAAATCGCGCATTAGCTCCTCGTGTAATTATAACGCAGCAATTAGTCAGCGCGAGCTATGCTCCGGCTTCGCTTTCTCACCAGAGAAGCTGCGGTTGAAAGTTTTATGAGCCGACATTTTCGCATCCCATTTTTTATCAACCGCATCGTGCGCGTAACAGCAAAAAAGAAAGAATAAAAGCGAAGAACCCCGAAAAACGCCATCCGGACTGCTCCTCTTTCCGCCATCTGCGTCACCGAGCTTTCGAAAGTACGTCTTATATAATGCAAAACAAATTAATGTCATTTTCACTTTTCTATTTATCATACGTTGCCGGGCATTTTTATTCATTTATCATCTTTTCTTCGCACGTGCAAAAAGTTATCACCGAAATAGATTACCTCCGAATTAAATATTCAAAGCGTTTGACAATGATATGAGCGGTATTAAAGTATTGTTTGATATTTAATGTAATTATATACATATATACGGCGCGATGCGACAATTCCTCGAATATCTGCTTATTTGTGAAAATTATACAAACTCGGGGAAATCCATTTTAGAGATGACAATGACTGATGTACTCATGCATAACGGAGGAAAGCTCGTAACTGTGCCGCAACTATTCATCTAACTGTATCGTATGCAAAATCCACAATCGCGTTTGTCGCCGATTATCGAATTAGCTTTAATGTAACCACGAGTTCTTCGGTTGCGGTAAATGGCTAATAATTCGATACGCGACCGACAACGTGATGGCGCTCGCCATTTCGCCGTAATTTTGCAGGATTCGTAAAAGTCGTTTGCAGTGAAATCGCACTTCCAATAAAAAAAAGAAAAGTAGAATAGATCATCGCTATTAATTGAAAAGGGCGAATCATACCGTTTTATTCATCGAGATTGCGTGATAATGTCAATAAACTTTTTACTTATGACTCTTTCTATCGTTTCATGTAAATCGTGTCCAATCGAATTCTAACACACAGCGTAGGAAGAAGTTACGTGATGACTATTTCGGAAAATTTGTATGAAAATGTTCGCTTTTCGCCTTTCTACTCTCAGCAGAAAATTACATGATCGAGTCGCGCAAATCCCAAATGTTCCTATTCTCTATCGATTCAAATCGATTCGGAAAACAAGAACTCTCTCAAAAGCTTTTCGTATAGGAAAATGCAAAAGAAATATATATTTTCTTTTCGACTTTTTCGTTTATGATCAACTTGTAGCAAATAAATTTTACATTAGTTACGAAGATGTTAAATAGATATTGAATCACAAAATGGTAAAAAAGCAGAGAATAAAAAATTCATACAGATCTTTTTTGAGAGACATGAAAAGTACATTAAATATTCTTAATAAATCTAGTCTTTTTTTTAAATCCGTCGATCCGATATGATCGTCGATTTTAGATGGATTCCACTATTCGCAGCGTATGCAACTGCAAGGCGACACGATTGATGCATACTATGCACCTGCGTCGTAAATGAGCATGGTAATTCGGCGGTGGTGCTTTTAGAATTATCACGGGCGGCGAATCTCTCTCTCTCTCTCTCTCTCTCTCTCTCTCTCTCTCTCTCTCTCTCGCACGTCACACGATAATCATCACGGACGATAACGATCGCGCGGGCGTTCGTGCTGCGCGAACAATTATGCGAGCAATGATCCGCGTCGGGATCGCCGTTCATGCTGCGAATAGGTCCGCGATTGGGATGACGGGAACGAAGTGAATGCTGGCTCGTCATGCCAGACGTTATGCCTGGAACGTCATCCGCGCGCCTCGCGAGCATCTTGTATGTGATTAATCTGATGCGCTAGCTCTACGAGAAATTGCACTACACGAAATTATATGGCTCTTAATATTTTGGCTACCAAATGTAGATAAATCGCTTATTTGTAAATCATGGAACTTGGATATTGTCGAGAGTTTTATCTTAACCATTCATTGTGTGTGTGTGTATGCTAAAGTACGCAATTCCTATCAATAATCAGTTGCGGAATTAACAAATTTGACAATCTAAATAAAAAGAAATTTGCAAATGAAAAAAATTATTCTTTTAAAATTTGATTTTAAAGTAAAACGAATAATATGAATAGCTTATTTTGTGCAATTATTGCTACAAGCAGAAAAAAGAGAAAGATAGAGGAATTAATTGTATAATATTATATATAATTTTAGCATTATAAGAATTTTACAAACCTCGCAAAAGAATTGAGAAATTTGTCGCTATTAACGACAGGCTATTGCTATTTGAACGACGTGTTATTAATTCATGATGCTAATCGGTTTAATGCGTTTTTCGATATTCATACCATAAGTTATCGAATTACGTATCCTATAATGTCATCGCTAATATTTAATTGTTCTTAATCTGATCAGTACTTGAAATAAATAACATATGTATCTCGTGATATATCTTTCGCACAGACTGATGCATTTCATTATCTAAATGACGCGCATTGGCCAATCTTCGATTATTATGCACTATATCATTGCATCGATTGAGAAATTCTCAGGTTTTGATTGATAGTTATATTTCAAATTAAAGCGACGATAATTGAACCAATTCAAAAGTTTCCAGATTTTGTAAAATCGTTGGAAAAACTTGTTATATCCACTTGGACGACGAATCGAGGACTAGCGAAGAGTAATATCGTATTACATCGGAATACCTGTTGCATTGCTCTCATTGACCGTATTCGTTCGCAATTCACTGACGAAAACTAGTGAATTACAGTCACGAGACTTTTACTATAAGAGAGTATATCGAGTTAACGATTAGCGTTTCTCTTTTACTTCACTTAACAAACTCACTGCTGCTAAGTTTCAAGAACATCGAATTTAACATTCGATTTACCCTTTCAAGTCGATGGAAATATTACACATTTTTTCGCATTGACTATACAAATAATTATTAATATAATATAAAATGTAATAAATCTATAATATAATTATACATATATTTATAGTATAGATATATGTTTCATATAAATATATATAGTGTCCAGTAATAATAAGTCCCCGCACCTCTCGTGTGCAAGTAGAGCAGATTAAATCGAGTAAGAAAGTACATTTTGCGATCTTTGCAATAATTAACGAAAAATTAATTACAAAAGATCGGCGCGAGTACAAGCGCGTGGCGAGAAAGTATTTTAAAGTATAGAGATTAAAATTATTTTTTATTAATTAATTTTTTATTAATTAGACGATTAATGTATCAGAGACCTTACGCGAAATATTAAAATACAAGCATTTTAAAATATAGATTAATTATTTATTTATTAAACGATTGATGTATTACGGAACTTATTGTTATGTTAAATATTCGATTCTGCGATTTATTTGTTTTACTGCGCGTTCTTAGTCCGAATTATATTTAGATCGTCGAAAAGTAGAACGATAATTAATCGGATGAAATATGTTTGTCTCTAAGTATTGCCGAAATTTTACGTACGGTGACATATACATACGCGGAATATTAAATTATAAAAGCATTTTAAAATAATCGCGCTGCCTGATAATTGTTAATTATATAGAATAATCGCATTTCGCATGATATTACATATGATACAATAATCCCGATAGTTAGAGTGCACGCGTTCCAATATTTCTAGTCAAACATCTTATTTGCGGCACTAAAAGTTTTATTCTGCTTTCCTAATTTTGATATTTGAACGCTAATTATAACTATTTTATTTTTAAAAACTGATTAAAATATGATAAAATAGAAAATGATATTAAGAGTTATAGACGAATGAAACTATCTTAATAAAATATTTTCTATATTATTATAATAAAAAACAATAATAATATTAATGTCTTTTGATAATATTAATGTAGAGAAATAGGTAAATCCAACATTTTTTTTGTATGAGCGCTTACCGAAACGTTGTATTATGCTGATATGATCGCATTATGAAACTTTTCAATTTTCGCATGCAAACATTCTGATATAGTTGACCACTTTTGTGTGACCCATATTTTATCGAAAAGGAAAAAGTAAATATCTGGCGAATAAAGCGTTCGTGTCAATGTTTTTCAACGATTGCTACTTTATTCAAAATATCATTGTACAACGTTGATGTATGCCAATGATCAATTTTCTAAATTTTCATTTTATGAAAAACTTGGAGCTTTCGCGAATTTAAGAAGCAGATATTCTGTATTCGCTATTCTGTAAACTAAATTTCAAGATATACGGACATTACTGCATATGCTTGAACTACAAATCCGTAATTCTGTTGATTTTAATAGAAACGTTCAGAATAGAATATTCGATCTTCTGCAAATGCTTTTTACAGAATTTAATATAGCTGTTCTACTCTTTTTATTGTTATTAAGCTATTACGATTCAATTGCACTTAGTTTCATTCTTTTATTAAAGCAATCTCGCTTGAGAGATTATATACTGTAACTTTTTAAATTGATTCCATTAAACTTTGTGAAACATTGAGTATTCCATAAAATCTGGAATAAAAATTGCCTAATCTGACAAAGCCGCACGTTGAACGAATATAAAGCGACGTTACGGAGTGAAGTATCAAGATTTTTTGGCTTCCGATTTCATAGAGCAACAGGTAAAATGGAACGTAGAATGAAGCCGATAGGTGCTCTATCTTGTGTGCCACGTATACGAAGTGAGTGCTTAGAAATTGATTTTTCCGGAGTTTCAGAAGCCTCGACGGTTCATCTCCGAATCTCTAAATCTTTCAATATAGCTCGAAAATTTGAATACCAATGTTTAAAATGTGCGCGACATATGATGTAATTTCGATATACAAATTTGAAATCTGTAAATAACAACGACGTAAAGATTAACGTGACTTTTTATGGGCATTAGTTGTGTAATTCTCGTCAAGATAATAAAAATTTCAGATAAATAATATTTAATATAAGTAAGGAAGAGCGGGCTAATTGAGAGCCGGGCACGATAAATAGTGCGCCAATTATTTTTTATATGGTACTTATTTATTTCGAACGTTTCGATCTTAGTTTAGGACCATCTTCAGCAAATATTAATCGGTTTAATTTGCTGAAGATGGCCCGAAACTAGGACTAAAACGTTCGAAATAAATAAGTAACATGTAAAAAATACTTCGCGCACTATCTATCGCGCCCAGCTCTCAATTAGCCCGCTCTGCCTTACTTAGATATTTAATATCAGAGCTTTTCACTTGAAAATTAAATAATATTTAATTACAAATTTATATATTTATATATTTATCTATTATTTTCTAGAGAGAGAGAGAGAGAGAGAGAGAGAAGTGAACTAAATTTATTATAACGTTATTGCAATATAACTTTCGATAACACACAAATTCAAAGTACATTACTATTTCCTAAATCTTTTTTTTTAATAATCGTTTATTTACGAATTTTATTTTGGTTTTGAGTGTCTTAGTAAATAACACGATCTACGGAAATTACGCCATATATTACAATTTCCAGTTGGATAATTTGAACAAATGTAACCAACGCGTTAAATTTCAGACATATACATACATACACAGACACACATACAATCAAAAAGCGATTTCATAGAAGTTTCCCCATAAGCTTTTGCAAATATAATCGTGGTAGTAGTTATCGTAGTTAGTATCATTTAAAGTTTTAAGCTCCCCACCTTATAGAAAAGATCGTATTACACAAAGAAGGGAGAGCCATAAATACTTTAAAGTGTCCGTATCAGTTTAATCCTAGGGAAGATCGAATTACGCAGACACTGACGATCGTAGATACTTTCAAGAGAGAGTATCAATCCAGTGAAGCAGTATAGTACAATGCATAACTCGACAAATATGTTCTTAAATCGAACGCTCTAATCCATTAGACATTCAAGTACATAAATTGCTGAAACTCTTCCTAACTACGAGAAAATTGTTTCCGCGCGCACGGCAAAGTTTTAAGCACCGATTAATGCCGGCGAATCTGTGCCATGAATATCAATCAAAAGATATTATCGCATCATCTAATTTTATGATTTTTAACACATATCATTGAATACAAACAACGCAAATAAACATAGTATAAATATCTTTAAGAAATCTTTCTCTTATATTTCCTTATACAGAATAGAAATGTTTTCCATTACATATCTCCTTTACTTAAAAAATGTTTATATATTATTTAATGTATAAACACATTTTCTTTATCGTGAGAAAACTTAATTGCTTGTATTTTCTAACTCGATACGTACTCACGTGCACATTATATGTACACGTATAGATTTTTATACAAGATCTTAATTTTATATATATATATATATATATATATATATGTATATGTAATGCATTATATATCACAAACGTTTAAGGAAATGTCAAAGTCGCCTGAATTATACATCAATTATGGCGTGTCCGATCTAGATGCCTGTGCTGATGATATCTCGTGATTATCGTATTAAGTGACTATGATTAATGGGATATGATGGATCCATTTCCGGACTACTGCTTGACATACTGTCGGTAGGATTTCGGACCAATTACACGCGCGGATAGCCTCTGGATATGTCAAAGCATTGAGAACGTGTATTACATAATCGCCCGAAGACACTGAATTTCAAAGTAAACGCCTCCGCGTATGTGGCTAGGTGCCTTTAAGATTACTGCGCGGTTATACATGTATCCGTTTTAGGATTAGCATATAACATATGTGTCCTAGATTCGCGATAATAATCCGTCACATTGATCGGCGCGAATAAATGCGCTTGTATGCAAGAAATTCATCTCCGAAATTTTGATCATCGAGAAAATTAAAGATTGTTATTCGTACGTGTATATTACATTATTTGCAAAAATAAAAACTAAGTAGCAAGTATATAATGGTCACCTAAATGCATATTAAAAATGTTTCAACATTATTTTCTCAAATATGCGCGGCCAATAAAAGAGATTCTCTTTCGTCAAGTAACATCAATTACAGAAGGAATTAGACAAAACGAGAACGTGGCGTAACGCGTGGAAAGTAAAATTGGAAAACTTATTCCAAGTACTTTACTAACCACAAAAATTGCCGCATTTTATTTCCCGGGACCAACTTATTAAACTTTTGTGATTAAAAAGTTCCAGCAAACAATCTTATTACATTCTAGACTGAATAAAAAAGACATTGACGAGAGCCGCGAATCGTTTTACGATCGCGAATCTTGTCAGTGGAGATTTTCCACGGAACCGCCGTAAACAATTTTGTTGACGATACCGGGGTTTCCGCAAAATGCGATATACGATCTTGGTTTCATATTACACTATGACGAAAACCCCTTTATCGCATTACGTTGTCTCCGCAAACACATAATGTAATGTGGTTATGATGCCGGAAAGTGCATAAGTGCAGTCAGGTGCAACAAAGAGTATGCATACGATATGTATACTTTATGTTGTGTATGTACGCTGTACACCCTTTGTCGTACACATTTGCCACTATATCGGTATATGCTTCAAGGTATAGTCGACGGCAATGTTTTCTCTCAATTTTCGTGACTCGCATAACTGGAAGTACTACGTGTATAAGCTCGAGTCCAAAACGAGCTTCAAATCATGTTGCTCCACGATATAGCATTCACTTTAACAGCAGAAAAATGAAAGAATTACGGATTACAATAAAATTCTCTGCAGAAGAGAAACATAAATATCGAAATTTATTTTTCGGCAAGAATATGGAACACACCTTTTTTGAATTATAATGCAGTAGAATTTGGATATTTGATAAAAAAATCGATATTTGATAAGAAAACAATTTGTAAATATTTCGGAATTAAGCGGCAACTAAAATCCATAATTAAAACGAGTCTATGCTGATAACCATATCAACTTTCTTTAAATATAAAAGACAAACAATCAGAATTGGATATTCAGGACAGAATTTGCGAGTGGAATTAAATGTACCTTCGAAAAACTAATACAGACGGTAAAGAAGGTAAGATACAGAATTATCTAAGCAAACTGAGCAACTGAATACTTCGTATCCAAGATTCATATGCACGAGCAATTGCGCGGCAAGTCGTGCAACGATACGCGAAATAATGCCGCTTATCTATTTCTCAGACCCTACATACGACCCCCCCGGGCCTTTAATCCTATGAACAACGTCTTACAGATATAGCCACTGTTCCATAGAAAGGAGATACAATATAGGACTGCGACGAAACGCTCGGTGTTAGCGAGTTTTGACCAATTTGAGTTTTGACAGACAATGCTACTTTGCCCTTGAGAATTACATTGCCGCGACGATATGCACTTGCAGTGAGGCATTCGGTTATTTTTATCTCTTGACTTTCTTGACAGCAGACAATATCTCTTTGCCGCATTCGCATTTGTCTCGATCACGAATTCCGCGACTCTGGCCACCGGTGCTGAGTTTGTACTGTCGAATGCCATCCTTTCTACGTAACGTTCAAGCTGTCCGAGGCATTATTAATCGCCGTATCGTTTTAACCATGTCCAAGTAGAAAATTGGATTTCGTCGGCAGACGCGCGATACATGTCGCTGACACGCACGTCTTGATAAATCGTTATGAACTTCGTCATCGTTGTTATATGTCACCCGGCCTGTCACCGCAATGTATATATGTGTACATTTATAATATTTTCAATCATATTTACCGTTGATATAACCATAAAAAACCAAAAGTGTTGTCCGGTATCAGATATTAGCCTCCTTTACTAAAACGCAATGTGCACATCAGCAAGCAATAAACGACTAATTCTGTTTGTGTGTATAAAACATTGTTTACTGTCACGTTTATAGAATCATATAAGTAAACCTCAGAAAAAAAATTATTTACGTGTATATCTGTATATGTATGTACGCCCGCACTTTTTATTAAAATATAATAAATTTCAATATGTGAAAATATTATTAAGTATTATTAAGTAATATTATTAAGTATTATTGTGCCAAATAAATATTTAAATTTTTAACTTTTCCGATATAAAAATATTTATTAAATGAAATATTTAGAAAGGCTTTATTAATAATTAAGAGAAAATCTTTTATTTTTTTATTTATACGAATTTTCTTTAGTGCTTTTCTTGTGCGTACTTTACGAACACCCTGTAGGAGCTTGCGGTATAGCCGAGGATTGCCACTTGCTTTTATTGCAGCGAGAGGGAATGTTCGGCCATAAGATGCAAAAAAAGGAGATAGAATGAAGGAAAAACGGTTAATGTGATGTACAGTCCATGAAAAAGCGGGAGAAAGCTGAGAGAATTCTCGCACAAATGACAACGGCATTTCGCTTGCCACAAAACAATGGTGGTAATATCTCGTATAAGGATGGAAATAGTTTAAAAAAATTACAATGGGCCGGGAACTTTGAATTATAACTCATATTAAATGATAATAATAATTTATGATCACGTATATTGATTAAAATAAGTTATTAAAAAACTACGTATAAAAATAATTAATGAGTAAACTTTAACTGCATATAAATTATTATTTGTCATCTTTTATGTTGTTACTAAATATTTGTAATATAAAATTTTGTATTAAATTATTCAATATAAATATATAGAAAAAAATTTATATGTTCAATATAATTATATTTTAATTTATATTTTAGTATAAATATATAGAACAAATTTTGGACTGAAACATTCTAATTTTCAATTAACAAGAAAAGTTTCAGTATTAATATGCAAATATATAATTCAAATTCCTTGCATTTGTAGCACACATACATATGTACATACAATGTATTCCTAAATTAAACGATGTCATCTTTAATTTCAAATTGGCCAAAGAATCCGTCATAAAAAGGACATTCAGCAATTTTAAAATACCGTGTATGATAAGACGAAAGCATTGAGTGCAAGAAAGTGCATTTGCAATATCTTGTTTCACGTACACTTGCGGTGGTTCAACAACGACAGGCTTTCTTGCGGGAGAGAGAACTCAGTTTTTGTTGCCCCTTCTCTATGTGTCTTGGAGGAAAATTGCGTCCTAGTGGATATAGTCTATCTGCGTCAGCCGCAGCAGCCAGCGTCTCAAAGTGAGATCCAAACGCCTGCCGAGCTTCTTAGTATGTATTCCTGCGCGAACTCATCATCCAATACCGGTATACCTATCCGACCTTCCTTTACATCGCGGTAGTAATTTCCTCGCGTATCCTATATCAGCATCTCGTGCACGAATCTGATTTTCTATTTTTCTTTTTTTCATTCAAGCAGTCGCTCTGCAATCGACAAGCCACTCATAAGATACAAGCTACTAACAAATAAAATACCTCGCAAGAAGTGCCGAATTTCGCAAGAGTTTAACAAGATCTTATTTTTAATCACTAATCTATTTGAGATCTCAAAATTACAGAGGATTCTACTTTTCTCGTCAAATTTACTTTTCTTTCGATAATAATTTAAATATGTGTCAACAAATCGCGCGCGCAGTTTTGCTGAGTAAAGAAATACTCTGCATTTTGAAATATATTCTACACGTCCCCTCAGGAGGACCATGATGATAATAACTGATGAAGGGCAAACTCAACTGCATGCAATGCAAAATGATATGTAAACGGTTCGTTACATATAAACATTGCTGATCCAGATCTGACCGAGTCGTGTTGAACACGAGCAACACCGACCGTTACGCGCGCACGTATTTGCCGAGACCACCCGTACAATAGGAGGACCCTAATTAAGATTAGACGGCCGATACGCTAGTAAAATAAATCGAAACCGTGTACATATCTCGTTAAATGTTAGCAAGACTTCATTAAATTATAGTTGAAAATCGAGATATGGCGCGAGAAAAGCAATTATATGCATATCTTTAAATTATAACCGTTATATATCACAAAGGAAAGAAAGAATTTAGATAATCACACAATTTATGAATATTGTAATCTCTCTTTCTTGCGCTATCTAAATTATTGGTACTTTTAAAACTTTGATAAATCTTTGATTTATATATTTTAAGAGAAATATTATACATATTTTATATTATACATATATTTATATATTTCAAGAGAGAGAAATCCAATTTAATTCTTACTTTTCAATATGAGGAGAATAAAACTTTACTGAGAGAACCGCACGGATTAAATTATTTATCTCGAAAGCGAATTCAACTCTTGATTAAATGGTCCGGATTAAATGGACAGCGCTGCAGATATGACAGACGAGCTGCGATTGCGTCTGATAGGAATACATAATAACCATCTGCAGAGCGTTTAACTCTCATTTCGAAACATCGCCGCATATCATCTTGGCATGCTGCGTACACGCAATTCCGTTGTACTAACATCGAAATGGCACCGCATTTAGGGCTGTGTATCATCACAATAAACATGTTCCTGTCGCATACATCTCAAACTAATGCAATGGTTTTCATTATTTAATAGACATAAAATTATATAGATATGCCTCTGTAAACTTGCAAGATTAAGCTTTTAAATATTACTCCACTATTGCATAAACTGTATAAAAACGTTGATAAAAATTTCAAATATATATCTAAATTTTTGCTACAATGTGCTATTATGCAATCTGAACATTTTACAATAGCTTTTCACTACCTGCATTATGTAAATAAGAATTTTTAGCTTTATTGCCGAAATTAACGTATATAGTGTAAAATTTTAATACTTTTACAGTAATTTTGTGTTATTATATAAAAGATAAAATTTTAAAAAATTCTCAGAAAAATGAGTTAAAACTGTCACGTGATAAATAATATGAGTAAACAAGGAAGAATCGAATAGAAAGCAAACCATAAAAATCAGCTATATGATATATGTAACTCGAGTAGCAGATAGCTGTCTGAAAATCGCAATCATGCTCATATGATGACGAATGTACAGAATTTTAATCCGCCGCCGATATAGCGCGTCGTGTTGACGTAAAAAATATTCGTGATTGACTGGTCATACGGGGCCGCAACAATAACGCTTGATGTTACGTCGATAACAATCTAGGTCACGCTGGAAGATTCGTAAAAAGTAGATTGAAGTTTTACAATTTCGCGTACAAGTTGTAACACAGATCTACGGCAATTTTCAAGAAGCTAATATCTCCAAATTTTAAACCTTAAAATCAATAACAAATATACACCCACAAATATACATATAGTTTGTGTGTATATATTAGGGAACACTATTCATTTATAATAGTATTATATTTTCTTCTATATATATATGTATAAAATATGTGCACATGTATATATAAAAAGAAATAATGTTTATTTTGTATATTACAATTTCTTTCTTTGTTTTCTTTTATATAAAAATTTTAAATTTACGTTTAATATTTATATCTCAATTAATTAATTATTCAGTCGCTAGTGGATAACTAATCAGAGTTTTTAAAATAATTGACCAGAACTAGCTTCAAAGATTTATTAAAAATTCACGACGTTTCGACCATGTGGTTGTGGTCCTTATCAAGTGAATATACTAAAAGTACATATATACAATTAGATGAGATTGTTTTTTAGTTTTTACAAATTAGAATAATTTTTAAGAAGAAGGTAGCCACTTACAAATAAACGTTGATAGGCAATTAATATTTAGACGTATCACATTTCATATAAGTTGAGTTACAGATTAAAAAGTTAAAACAAGCCAGCAATATGTCACAACTAAGGATCGTCAGTTTCTGTTTAAAATTAAGATAAAGCTATTTAGACGACCTTTATTATTTTGTCATATATACTATTCAAACATTCTGTGTCCTTTTGTGAGTTGATCGTGTTGTCAAATTTTTTAATAAAGAACATCTCTGCTAACTTCTTTATTAAAAAATTTGACAACACGATTAACTCACAAAAGGACATAGAATGTTTGAATAGTATATATGACAAAATAATAAAGGTCGTCTAAATAGCTTTATCTTAATTTTAAACAGAAACTGACGATCCTTAGTTGTGACATGTTGCTGGCTTGTTTTAACTCTTTAATCTGTAACTCAACTTATATGAAATGTGATACGTTTGAATATTAATTGTCTATCAACGTTTATTTGTAAGTGGCTACCTTCTTCTTAAAAATTATTCTAATTTGTAAAAACTAAAAAACAACCTCATCTAATTGTATATATGTACTTTTAGTATATTCACTTGATAAGGACCACAACCACATGGTCGAAACGTCGTGAATTTTTAATAAATCTTTGAAGCTAGTTCTGGTCAATTATTTTAAAAACTCTGTTTAATATTTATCTTCCTACGCTTTATTTTACAAATAATATTCTCGTTGTTCTGCGTATATATAACATATCCATGTACATCTTTTTAACCGACACACGAAAAGAACATATTATGGCCTTTAAAGGTCAGCCGAGCGCAACCTGAGCAGTACGTCAATTTTCGCTAATAAATATAGACTTCTGCCAGTGTGCGTGTAATTAATATTGATGCGAATTTGGTTACCTCGGCTTCAATAGTCCTGGCTTCAATTTCAACGTTCGATCCATTTCATGCCTTATATTGTGCCGGCTGATGAGAAAAGAGACGAGATACGAGTGCCGCGGACGGATAAAACGGATGGACGCTGTCTCTCTGTCTGACGCGCGACGCCTTTTACTACTGGAACTGCGCCGATGGCTGGCTGAAGAATCAACGAATAAAACGCGGATTCGATTCGTACCGGGTGTTTCTGAAATTCATGCGTTTAACGAGAAGATTTTGTCGGTATTATTAGTTCGTCATAAAGTCCCGTCTTATACACGTAAGCGAGCTGCATAAAAGATACATCAGGATTAATTCAGCGGGAATCGCGAGGATTGCGCTGCACCCATCGCCCCGAGTTCGCCATCCAATTTCAGTTCTATGTCGTACGCTCAGGCAAATCTACATGTCCCGTCGGATTTAATTTAAAGTTTGTACGTTTCATTTCACTGTATGCGATGGGTTTCTTTACGCACGAATGAAACTTTTAACATTTACCATCAGACAAACGGCACGCCGGAAGTTTGGCGCGCAAACAAAGAACTCCCGGTGTCGAGCCTAAGAGGTTTGGCTGACAAAGTTTTTCCTCGCGGGTGTCACTTGTTCACATTACGATTCACAAGCGGATTCTTCGAGCGTACCGGCTTGCAATTTCCCTTTTTAATTCGGGTTACGACGATACGCGATACGCAATACACGAACGCTATGCCCTTTGCATTTCTTATATCACGCGAAAGCGTACAAAATGCAGGCAATGTGCTTTTTCATGGTACTTTTTTTATCAATTCTCTGTTGTCTGACTCAAAACTTCTCTATTTTTTTCGAGAAAGGAGCAAATACATTAATTGTTTTTCTATTTATTTATTTTATTTACTTGTTTCATGTACGAATGCTGCATTTGGAGTTTAAAACATTTTTGAGTGTTTAAAGAAACCTTGTTGCTATAAACGCAAAATTCTATTTCAATTTTAATTTTCTTATTGATATGTTAATACCATAAAATTTTAATTTTTGCTAAAATTGTAAAGCTAAAATGAACGTCATATTTTTTAAATGCAATTGAATTAAAACGAGTTATGAAAAAATATATTCTCTATTGCCATGACGCTTCATAATTGACACAGAATTATAATTTCGTCGCCATTCTTCATAATCTTCGAACATGACCACCGCGGAATTGTATTTGTCGATATTTTGCGCATTGTCCATAAATTTACGATAAACGCGTTCACGGAGTGATAAAAAATGATGGCAACATGTGCAATTTCCGATGTCTAAGATCCGCGCTCTATATTGGATATATGTAACTGTATGTATCTATAGAATCGGATGCAGGAACATGCATAAGTCTTCAGCTCTCTGCAGGGAGAATATATATGCCGTCGTATTGTGCTAAGCCTTCGTGAATATCTCTCGCACAATAAATAATGTTTATTTCGTTCCACCATATCGATCTCGTAAGGTTTTGCCGAATAATACGGGTTCTGCAGTTGAGAGAGTTCGAGCTTAATAGACGCGATGCTTCCCGAAATAAATTGCGTTAATTACTCCTGCACGCTACATGCCGATTCTACTTCTGCGAAAATAATTGTACAAACGACTATGTACAGTAGAAGAACACGAAATCAACTGCATTTTTAAATGCACTGTCTTTAAATAAGATATTTTTTTAGAATTAAAAGGAATATCGCAGTGATATCAAAAATTATAACTAGCAAGATAAAGAACTATGTTTTAAGTAAAAAGAAAAGATGACAAAGAATAATATAGTGTAATATTAGTATGTGTTAAAGTACAATATAAAATATTTTCGTGTTATTAAACAGACCACACTGTCTTTTAAATTTTTAAGGAAGATTTCTTGTGGAATAAGTTTTATGTCTCACTTTCGAAATTCAAACAAATTTTAAGATAAAAAGTAAGATGACACAGTTTTCGTTGTGCAATTATTTGTTTTGAGAAAAGTGATTTTATCAATCTCTCTCGAAATGGGATTCAGCACCCATCGCACTATATCACTCGGCGCTCATAATTATTCTCGGTTGTCCCAAATTGATCTGGTACCTGTTGACCTTCAAAGATGATTTGCATCAACTTCATGCATACCTATCTATCCTCAAATCGAGTCCGCGACAGAATACAGACAGATATTTGGGTCACGACGAAGTAAATGGGCAAATATTAGAAAAAACGTTAAAACCAGTAGCATTTGTGGAATTATTCAAGGGGACTCTTCAATCCCCATGTAAATATCCTACGTTTGATTTAAAAGCGAAGGATTCGCTCGCCTCGCAAAAAAAGCTGTAAATCCCTTCTTTCTTCTTCCAAGGACAAATTTAAGACTCAAATTAGTTCCAAGATATGTATATCTCTCATGTCTTGATGCAATATATATGTCTCCCTCTCTCTCTCTCTCTCTCTCTCTCTCTCTCTCTCTCTCTCTCTCTCTCTCTCTCTCTCTCTCTTTCTACATACATACAAAAATATATCTTTACAAAAAAAATGCAAAATAATTTTATAATTACATACAAATATGTCTTTACAAATAATGAAAATAATTTTGTGATTAATAAGTAATAAATAATATGTAAAATTTTATTATAAATATAGTAGGAATGTGGTTTGCATTGCATAGCATATTCTACATTCAAAGCTATTGGTTTAATTCTTTAATTCAACGTTTAATTGAATGATTTTAATAAGAATATATCTTTTTCAATTTGACTCAGGAACGTTTCGATAAATATCTAGTTGTATGATTTAACAGTAAAGTTTTGCTTAAGCCTTACGCAAACTTCTAAATTAGCAGTCAGTACATATATCAAATCGCATAGACATACGAGATTAATTTTAACCTATTCGGTTAAGCCAAGGATTTAAGCGCGGGTTTAAACTCAATCCTTGCTAAACGTACACCGCAAAATCAAGAAGATGAGGCGAGAGAGTGAAATTGGCATCATTCGAAGTAAATTAATTGCGATCTAAAGTGTAATGATATTATTTCACAGAGACTTCCCTCGGTAATCTCCTGATAACGCTCTGAGACATCTAAAATATCCAATTAACTCTCGCAAACAAGGACATAATTCTTCGGCACGCTCTCGTAATTAATTAATGTACACGCTTAATTGCGAGATTACATTTTCCTGTATCGTATTACATAAATGCAATGTGTTGAACAACTTCATGCTGGCATATATTGGAGAGAGATTTCGATATAAAATATATCATCCAATAAATAAACTTCCGATAATTTCTTAAAACGTGTTCAATGTATGATCGCGCGGAAAAAGGGGTGTTTATTTCTATCGAGAGAGACGCGCGAAAGCGTTTATTATTACGGAAAATGTAAAATATCGCGCGCCGATAAAATATCCATATATGAAAGGTACCTTCAGAGGACACGATTCTATGCGACTGCTCGATCCATCTGCCACTTTTTAGGGGAAACTCGCTGAGCGCTGTATTTGACGCGAATGATTTAAACGCAAAGTTAACAGAGCAGAATTTACGATCGCGCAACATCCTATCCATATGGTCGATCAATCTTTAACCGTGTTCATCTCTCCTTCCTAAAATTTATAATGGACACGAAGAGGCATCGTCGGGGCGATACTTCTCGATCGATCCAGTTGTTGTGTTTGCATATGCAAGACACAGCGAAATTTTGCATTTTTCATGTTTAAAAATTTTATACTTTGAAAGTAATAATGATCCCTCGTGGTCGTAAATTTTACGACCGTGGAAACGCCGTTTTTCACAAATATTATCGCGCGTGTAGTGCGGTATCAATTTATTGAACTATTAATGCCATGTAATATGCATTAAATATAGCGGGTGAACGGGAAACCTAAATCTTAAACTTAACAACGAAACATCATCCCTTTGTTATCATCAAAGGGGGACGCTACAAGATATCGGTACAGATAATTTTCCGATCGTACAACTGGCACATAACGGTTTTACATTATGAAGAAAGTCCGCGGACGCGCACAATGGTCGGCTGGGGAATATCCGCGGACAGCTTGACTCATTGAAAAGTAGAATACTCTCTTCTCTAGACAGGAACGAAGAGAACGCGATCGCGTGATGGAAATGCTGCGGCACATTCGAGCACATGCAATTTGACGGCGAGAGTTAATGCATATCCTATGAATAAGATATGACAAATTCATTTGCCTGAAATAAGCCGAAACGCGTGACGGAGCATACGAGCCGCGGCCCGTTCTCCTTTGCTCGTTATTTTCTTCGCTAACGCGTCCGCACGTTTCGCCATTTCCTCGCACAGTTGCAACATTTAATATTCTATATGAACATCGCGTGCACACACACATACACACGCGCGCGCACACACGTACGCGAGGAAGAGAATGCAGCCGCCGGTGCGGGTAATGCATAACGTTAATTATCACGTCAAAGGGAAGAAAGCGCGCGTTTAATTAGATGGAATATTTTGTTTTGGCGAATGTGTTTCACTCGACTCTAATTGTGTACGCTCGCTCTGTAAACGTATCTGTAAACAGGTATCATAAAAAAGATACGCTTGCACATTCACGATCGCATCCCGTGAGTGCACCACTTGCGAAACCGTCCGCGTGTAACGATCGCGGACATTCTCGTCGCTTTCACGAATGAATAGGGAACGCGAAACGTGCACTTGTATGTATGTGCAACGGGTGGTTTAATTCTTTTGCGAGCAAGCACTTGCCGCGCGGTTATTTAATTCCTTTATACCTCCGCTCTCTGATCAAGTTCTTTTGCCGCCCAGAAGCAAAAACGAGGTAATATTGAAATGCCGTCTATTCTTATCCAAGTGATAATGAACTTGTGAGATAATTAAAAATACTCTCATGTTAATAGCTCTGCTTTAAAAAGTGTCTACTTAAAAAAAAAAGATTTCACAGAGAAGCATTGTAAATATTTATTGAATATTATGCATATAATATCAATATACAATGTGCATAATTCTCGTCGTCTATTCATGTGGATGAAAAACAAACGGAAATCAATGCAATCGTCGTAAAACTATTGTCCTATAAATGTATAAATAATAATGCACGTGGGATTGCTCGTAATTCTTTTCACCACGTTCCTTGCATATTAATATGAACTTTAATAAAAATTTCCATGTCTAAGCGGGACGCTTGGCCAATACCGACCAATTTCTTTCATGATATTTGCCGTCAGGAATTTCACCCAAGTTATGCGATGCCGTATTCCGCCAGATATGTACTACGAAAATATCCTTGAGAATGCGTAGACCTTGAAAGTACGCATAGTTTATAAAACTTGGACGAATGCTAACGAGACCTTTCTATTGATTTTATAATCTTTTTACCTTATCATTCCTCTTTGATAAATCATATTGTTATAGTAAAAAGAAATTGGATTTTTATTCTCTATAAAAATTTGATTTTATTTTGTACCTAAATTGATTTTATACAAATGTCTAAAAAGAAATTGAAATTTTATAAGCCGATTTAATAGTTAATATGTTAACAGAAATATTGATAATATTTTCTATTCACAAGATTTCAGTCATATTGGAAACTTAGATAAATTTGTATTAGTGTAATTAATAAAACTGCATTTTATAAAATTCGAAAAACGTTTTATAAAATTTTCTATAAATTTATGACGTTTATGATACATCAAACAGAATGTTTAGTAGAAAATTAAATACTTATATATTTTTTTGGCTGTATATATTGTTTCTATAGTTCTTCAAAGTATTCGAAAACTTGCAAAACTTGTTTTACAGAATAGGTTACTTTAGGAACATACACACGAGCAAAAGAAGACGTGTATTCAAACTGAAACATTACATAAATGTTCGTAATAAAAATTAATATTTGAAATCAATGGTTCGTACTCTTATGGGAATATGAAGAAAGTAGACACGAGTCAAGTAGACGAGGATGGAGGAACATTACAATAATGCCGAAAGTTGTAGCGGCGTGCATTATTGCGATACCGGTGCAGCAGCACTCCCTTGGGCGGCATATTCGCCGTTGCAATAATGTATGACGACACGCCTTTGAACATCGAAACGAGCCTTTGAAATTTACCGTGCAAATTCCTACATTTCGCGCCGCATTATTGCAAATGTCGAATATCGTTCCCGGCGGAGCGTCGCATCGTACAGAAATGTAATAACACATTGCAACAATCTAAGAACAGATAAATGCATGCACATGATTTATGCATACAATTATCATCTCCGTAAAATTAAAAACACGATACTTTCGTATTTCCTAATATAAATAAAATAGTTTTTTTCATAAACTGAATAAAAAGTTTGAGAAAATATCGTGTTTCATCGTAAAGCTTGTCTAAAGAACGATATATCAAAGGTAATTTGCGTGTTTGATTACAGCCGGAAATATTTTAGCACTTTCTTTCATATCTCACATACCTTTGCCCTTTATTTATTTCAATACAGTTAATAATTTTAATTTGTTTGTGGTATCACGTTCCAGAAATTACATGACATAAACTTGTATGAAAAATGGAAGTTTGTGTTTAAATATATTTCTTTTATTTTCTTAACAAATTCAGTATATGGCTGCATTAGGCGAGGGATTCTTTCGAAAGAGATCGTTGTACAATTCATGATTGTTCATCTCTTTTTCGAAGAGATAGCACTTTCTGCAGAATGCAACGTAAAATGATATTAAATATTCACACCTTAAAGTGCAATGCAACTCATAACAATAAACTTTGCAAATATACTTTTCGCTTCAACTTAATGCCGCCGTCTATTAGCATCCATATATCAATGCTTCTGTCAAAAGTAAAAAATATTTTTATGTTTACCTATATATTTTTATCCTTTAATCTATATTAATTTTTATGAACCATGAGAGAGAAAAAGAGAGACATTTTTTCAGCATTATATTTTGTTTTACTATTATTAGTTATTAATTACAAATCTGTCATTTATCCCTATCTCTATAATGCTACCATAAGAAAATCGATATTACCCTCCTACTAAAATTGTCATAAAATTCTGTTTATGAAGAATAATATCAATGCGAATTTGTATGAACCATAAGAATCCGTTGGAATAAACTAAAATTGTATCAGGCGTTATTAACTAATTTTATGAGTTTGTTTCTTTTTGAATATAGCATAAAAATGTATTTCATATTATCATTCTATGAAAATCCTACTGTTTTGTGACACTTTCTTAACATCGGACTAGCTCGAAACGTACACTCTACACGAACATAAACAATTTTCTAAATTAAGAACAATTATCTCGCATGAATAAACAAACGACAGTTTTTAAGAATACGATATAATAATCTTTAACGAAGATATATTCTATACGTTCTACAAGATATTTTCGTACAATTTATAATGCGATTTCTCCAGAGAAACTATGATGTATTGGTTTACTCGACGTAAAGTCATTTATGTAGAACGTAAATCGCAAGAATCGTTCACGTATATTTCCCCGCTTCTGACGTCATAATCCAAGATGGCTGGCTTAGGTATTGCCGACCCTTAATCTCATAACTCGAACAACAGCGAGATCGAAGGATTCAAAGTTATAGTGGCGGTGAAGCTAAATGGAAGTAAATGACTATTCAGCTAACATAAAATATTAAGAGCAATAGTCCAGCTAACAATTAATCTTAATTGAAATGACCTGACAAGATTACGATTCTAACGTAATTTCAAAAGAATAAAGAAAGTTTCTCTTTTACATTAATTGCTTTACATATTATTCATCTTATCGAGTAAAATAATTTAAATCAATTTTTTCGATTTTTTAAAATAAATTTTTTTAAAATAAAAATTAATATTTTCAGTAAAAGTATTAAAATTGACGTTATATAAAAAAATAGTTAACAAACTGTGATATAAGCTTCAAAAATTGTTATTTAAAAGCAAAATGTTTGATTTATAACGAGAAGCGAGAAATATGCATCCCTTTCATCGTTTGTCACAATAGACTTGTTTACTCGATGTCGCAAATGAGTAGACAAATATTACGATCCATTCACAAATAGTAGTTTGCGAGATGTGTACATATTTACAGGTTTGGTTGTAAATGCAAGCACGAGAGCATATTAGCATATTATCGGTCGCTCGCAAATTACTACGACTGAAATTTTTCAAGCGGTGGTAAGTGAGATTGATGGAAGGTTAATAACGCATCAGAACGACGTTAATCGAAAATGCAATAAAAAATGACGATAAATAAGGAATTTAATCATCGCGTAATATCAATTACTCTATCAAATTCTACACTCGTTTTATCATATATCAATTTTAATTTCTTATTATAATTAAATTAACTTTTAAATTGTTTTTTTATGCAACAATGCTCCAACAAAGCTGCAAAATTAATAAAACTTGTGATAATATCTTTATTCTATTGATATAATAAAGTCAGCCTATATATGGGCAATAGTATATATATATATATATATATATATATATATATATATATATTGTATATGTATACATTGGCAATTCCACGTCAAATCGGACAAAAAATAGCCTCGTATTTTTTAAATCGATCGAAACTTTTTTCACGTGTAATATACATAAAATAAGGAGATACGTATTTTTTTATTTATCCGAAATATTTTTTTGCAGAAGTTATAAACAACAAAATTTTCATGAAAAATGAAGAAGTTGTCAACTTTAAAAATTAATATCTCTGGTTATACTTGTCGTAGAGATATTTTCGAAAACGCATTTTAAAGCTAAGGAGACAACCTTTTTAATAAAAATAATTTAAGTTACAAGAAATTGCTAATTCCAATTGTTATAAATAATTGAAATGTTTAATAATATTTTTCACCAAAAAGTACACTTTTTAAAATTTTTGAAATAATGCTATTTCATTTTCCACTTTATTCTGAAAGTGTACATATTTTTTATTTTATGGAGAAACGATAGATTCTATTTTTTATATATTTTTAATAAATGAGACGCCACGCCGTGTTCGCGTCACTGGGTCGACCAAGTAGTGAAATCGGCGTGCCATAATCAATATTATACAAACAAAATCATTATATTCAACATCATAAGTTATGTCATTCATACTGTATATTCTTCCTATAAAAGAACTACTCTCCGAAGAAGATGCGCTACGCTACTTGGTCTGGCCAGTGACGCGCTACATTACTTGGTCGAGCACGGCGCGGCGTCTCATTTATTAGAAATATATAAAAAATAGAATTTATCGATTCTCCATAAAATAAAAAATATGCACACTTTCAGAATGATGTGGAGAATGAAATAGTATTATTTTAAAAATTTTAGAAAGTGTACTTTTTGATGAAAAAATTTATTAAACATTTCAATTATTTACAACAATTGGAATTAACAATTTATTGCAACTTAAACTATTTTTATAAAAAAGGTTGTCTCCTTAGCTTTAAAATATATTTTCGAAAGTATCTCTATGACAAATATAACCAGAGATAATAATTTTTAAAGTTGACAACTTCTTTATTTTTCACGAAAATTTTGTTGATTATAACTTCTGCAAAAAAATATTTTGAATAAATAAAAAAATACGTATCTCCTTATTTTATGTATATTTCACGTGAAAAAAGTTTCATTCAATTTAAAAAATACGAAGTCAAGAAGGTCGATTTTCGTCCGATTTGATGTGAAATTTTATATATATGTACATATTTATATTTATATTATTCTAGCTATTTAATTATTTTAACAATTCAATAATTAGATAATATTTAATTATTCGTTAAATATTATTACACTTAAATCTTTTTTATTAATAGAATAATATAATATATGATAAATTTATAAGAAATAACAAAATTATGAAACAATAAATGTTGTTATACAACTTTGTTATTTGTTATAAATTTTTTTATCATATATTATATTACTATATTAATTATTACTATATTAATATATTACTATATTAATTATTGTATAATGATATGATTATATTAATAATTGTATAACAATATTGGTATACATTTATTGTAATAACAATAAATGTATAACAAATTTTATATATATATGTATAACAATTAAATGCACAAAAACACATTACGTGACAAAATTACGGCAAAATATATTAAATTTTTAAAAGCACAATCAAAGTATTTATTATCTTATTTATTATTCGTCTTATAATACTTTAATAATAAACGTCAATATTCAAAATATAACATTTATATATATGTATATATAACCATCCCGCAAAGAAATTAATATAAATGAAAGAATGATTGGGACTTGTCTCTGGAATGAATATCGACCGGCGATAACAAGATTAACGCCTATGCTGATATCAAATATAAATGATGATCGTCTCAATGAGCGGAAATTTAGCAATATTGGGGATGTTGTATGCACATGAGTGTCAGTCGCACCGGCGATGCATCTGCCCTTATCTGTCGGTTCTGATTGAAACTTCTCTCTTTTTAGACGCACATCGCTCTCGCACTTGCGTATGCATACAATCGAGCGCGTCCAAATATTGAATCCCTATATCAAATTACGGCTGCAATTCGCCATTGCGAATTGTCGCTCTTTATCGAATTGCGTTTTCATTATCATTCCACTTAAGGACGTACAATTCCTTTAAATTTTTTATAAAATCAATTTCTTGGTGTAATTTTATTTAGTTGCATACTTTTCGCATATTTCATATCAGGATGGATAAATTTTTAAAATTATGAAAAATGAGTAGAATGCATACTATGTACCACCGCCTGCCTGCAAAAAATTCATCTCTTTTTGCTTTCATCCGTTCATTTTTTTCAATTTTTTCACTGTTTCATTTTTTTATCGTTTTAAACAAGTACATATATTTTAATACCCGAAGATCGGCAATGTTACAACGAAATTTCGTTGCTTTTCCGGATTTGCAAATAAGTTTAAAGTTTCCTCCAACGTGCGCATTATATATATATATATATATATATATATATATATATATATATTGTATATGTGTGTGTGTGTATATATATATATATATATTGAGCGTAACGCGTGGATCTAATCTTTTGATCCTATAAGCACGGTTCAGCGTGAAATCCTTGGAAGCTGAAGAAGTTAGTTACACGGGACTAATGGAACGCAGTAGGAGCTCCAGATAATGGACGACGCTATGACGTCGTAAATACAAGGTGCACTCCACTTACAAGGGCGCCTAGTTTTATTTCTGAATTTCGCGGTAGATTTACAGATCTCCTAATGAAAAAAAGTAAAAAAGAATATAAAGAAAATATACAAAACAGCGGAAATTTATAGTGTAACACACATACATATATATGGATATTTACGATACACTCAAATTTGATTCCTCTCCCCCTCCCCCAATTATTACATCTACATATTTTGTAATTATTAAATATGGAAAATATATATAAACTCAATATTATTGCAAATGATGCATTACATTGCCATCATGGAATGGAAACAAATGTATTGATTTTCTAGTTTACTAAAACGATAGATCATTTATCAATACAATCATACAATCATCGATATCATACAAGTATTATACTTTCCTTAATTGTTATGATAAATTTAGCCGATTTTAACTAATATTTCTAAATATATTTTATCCCAAGATTTTTGTTTAAATATTATTTTATTAAAATATTTATTTTATTAAAATTAATTTTCGTTTAAAAGTGACATGTAAATTATCAATATTAAGACCTCCCAAATCGAACTGTCACAAGCACTCTCTCGGAAAAAGATTATTACTCGCTTGTTGCCTGCGGCTGGTTATAAATTTTAAAGCAACGTAAATCATTTTACTTCTCTGACGAGAGATCAATCCCTCGTTAACGCGTCTTTTTGCGAACCAACAGAAGATCGGGAAAAGAAGAAGAACCATGACAAAGACGTCTCTATCGGTTAAATTCAGTCGCCTTAAATCGAAGGCAAACGATCGTGAATTTCGAGAGTCACGACTAGCGATTTAATCGCGTAACAGTTTGCCCGACTTTTCTTCCCCCAGAAATAGATTTCCGACGTGTCGATTCCCCCTCGTTCCACCTCCACCACCACTTTACTTGCTCCACCGTTTTCCACTAACGGCGAGAAATTTATAGAGTTTCGAGCGCGACCGAGAGCCGCAGTTTTCTGGCCGTGATAAATGCATCCGTTATTGTAAAATGTATATACACCCGCCGCTTGCACGAGTCTGTGCGCCTGCACTTTCAATTTTGAATTGGCCGAAATACGACGAGATTTGGCGGCCGACGGTTCCCGGTGGTCCCTACATGCTCCCTGCAAACGACTGCCGCGAGTATTCGCGCAATTTCGATCTATTGCACGAACAATGTCTACCGTAACGCGCGACTAAACGTAATTCATCGTGCGCAGATTTTCCTCGTACCATTCGCAGTTTTCGATAAAATCACGCGACAAATTAATAGGCCAATTTGAGGAACGACAAATTTTTGTGATGATTTAATCGAGGAAATATTTTAGTTGCTGTTATTATTTCAATATATGTACACACACACACACACACACACACAAAACACAGATATATATATATATATACATATATATACATATATAATTATTATAGAATTATTATCATATCTTTCTCTCGAACCATAATCAATTGATCGAATAAATTAATTGAATAAGTTTAATACAACATATTTTCGAGATTCTATCAACGATTTCCAAATTATTAAAAATCAATTTTTAGAACATTGACTCTTTCTTATATCAAGTTCTCTCTTTCAAGCATAAAAAATACTTACTTTTAAACTAATAAAGTTTAAAAACGTTTTTAAGCGTGCGCGCGTTTGCATTTTTTTATGGAAGACGAATTTTATTTTTTTACTCTACTTGTCGAATTTTCTAAATCTTTTCGCGTTTTAACGGTTTTTCATTAGGAAATAAAAAATGCATTATACAATGAGACAAAAACCTGTTTTCCATTATTGAAGTTCGAATTAACTCTTACGTCTCTGAATGAATAAAATATTTCATCACGAGACAGGATGATGTTCCTATGAAACACGCAAATTTCCCGTAATATTCACGAGTGTTTTTTTTTTTTCCGGTCGGCTATTTCAGTAGCATTTTCGCAGTATTGTGATTGCATCATTGCAGGAAAGGAAGGTTTTATAAGGGTTATAAAAGGCAATTTTTATATCCCGCTAAGAAGTGGATTGCCAAGAAAACAAAATTTTAAAAGTTACTTTGCTGGCGTGCCTATCGCGTCCCAATAAACTTTCTGTATCTATTATTATGTTCTCTACGACAACAAAATTAAATATATGTGTGTTTCCTCCTTTTATCAAATTTTCTACTTTTGACAAAACTCTTTTTATCTTTCTTCATCAATTCAATTTATCCCTAATTTGCAATAAACTCTTAATTAATGAAACTAGAAACTCATTGTTACGTCAATAATGGACATATTATAGCAAGAAAGTGAACGTCATCTTTGATGCTGGAAGAGTATAGAAGATATATGAATATTTACGAAGCTTATTACGCGCCGATAGATCGATACTCGCGCAGAGTTCCATTAGTTTGAATATTGAAAATGTACCGCCATATATTTATGAAAATTCGCTTGATTGACTTTTATTCTTCGTTCGTAGAAACGCTCGTTCTCTCCTTTAAAGTTTTCAGGAACGGACGTTACGCTTTTGTACGCTCCCGAGTTTTTTCGCAGACGACATTGGCGGTTAGAAAGTTGGTCGGGAGATACTTCTTCATCGTGGGAGAACGGTTGTTTTTCGGTCTCCCGTCGGAAAAGTGAGCACCAAAAAATGGTGATGAGAAAGAGAGCCGTAGGGCGGGACACTTTTTGGTTGCTGGCAGAGAATACGTGGGATTTACGTCATGCGGTGGGAATAAAACTTCGATCTTGATGATTGCGCGGTCGCGCGTGCAAAAAACCACCATTGGGGCAACAATCACAACGGAACAAATTTTTTGTACTGTCGCGAGAAAAATATCTATTCTTATGAGGATGTATTTAATCTTTTCAGATCTTCACTAAAAATATTTATCTCTCTCTTTCTCAAATATCATTTTTAATTTTATATTCTCTCAAAGAATTTAGAAAAAAGGAAATCAAAATATCTCTTTTGCATTTTATAATTATTAGTTTGCATTTTATGTTTATTAGTTCATCATCTTATTTTATTGTTATTTTATGTTGTTGCATATATAATTAATATAATTAATATAGTGAGAAATATAATGTAACATATATATGAAAAAAATTTATCTTGAAAAATGTTTTTAGATAAGAAAATTATAATATAAAAAATAATATAAAAATAGAAATAAAAAAAGTACATTAAATATTGCAATTTTTTTAAATGTACAATATTGATAATTAATATAATAATTATCATAATTTTAAATTCAAGTATTTCATTTATTCCACATTATAATACGCAAAAAAAAAAGTATAAAATGTCTTAAGCAGGACACAATAAGCTGAAATATCTGTCTAATCTTTCTGAAAATTCATATTTCAATAAAATCATTTGTAATTTATCGAAATAATAAAATTGCACAAACAAACCATAGAGAAAACCGTAGACTCGTTACAGTGTATCAGCTATCAAACGTAAATGCTATTCGTCTGAAAATTCAATCAGTTTAAACCAAATAGCAGGTAGGTTCCGATGAATTTAAGTTAATGAAATGTTCCGACACTATCGGAAAATTTAATAGAGTGCATACGACCTCCTAAGGCTATTTCACAACTGGCGTTTGTTGTAAACGCATTTATTTTTCGCGCAACGTTGCGGATTTATTATTAAAGTCAATTGCGGTAGTTGGCCGTTACAATCTCAATAATTGCTGATCGATTGTTCCAATTTTATTAGTTTCGCGGACTACCATATACACTACCATGACACTCCGCATATTCGCTCGATCGTATACCATAGTTTCCTCAAGACTTACATTTAACACAAAACTCAATATTGCAATAACACTATAGATGATTGACTATATAGTCAAGAAAAATATATGCTTAGTTTTTTTTACTAGTATATCTCTAATGGCAACCAAACGTGATAGTAAAATTTTTATTTTTATAGCCTTATGTTTAAAAATACAAACATATCATTTTTTAAAATTACAGATATATTTTTTAAATATAATTTTTAAAAAAATTATATGTTTGTATTTTTAAACATAAGGCTACAAAAATAAAAATTTTACTATCGTTTGGTTGCCATTAAAGATATACTAGTAAAAAAAAAACTAAATATATATTTTTCTTCAATATAAAATTGTCTATAAAAATTATCTTTTTCCGCTTTCTTGTTCCAGATATACGTACAAAAGAATTAACATTTCACAAAAAGACCTGCATCTCAAAGTCCATGGAATCTCGGAACAGAAAATTATGGAAAATGAGGACTGCGAGAAATTCTGAAATAGAGATGAAGGTGTACGAGAGGGATAGCCGACGTTTATCGGCCAGGTGTTGACTCCGCGTTGTCGAAAGCGAAGAAGAAAAGCTTCGGATTCGCTCTAACGAGAGCGGACAATGATACATTATTTAATCAGATGATGAATAGCGAACACTGAAGACGAGAAAATATACTTTAGCCACGATGGAGGCCGATCAAGCCGCGAATGCAACCGTAGAAAATCCATCCTTCATCGATGCACCAATCATTTTAACAGCAATCGTGCTCTGTCTCCTGATTCTCATCACTATCATAGGTAAGTCTACTATTCTTCCTTCTGTTCATACAATTTTCGTAAAAAAGGATATCGCTTTTAATTTTCAATAATAGATATCTTGACAATTATGTCTCGCGAAGTAATATATCAGCATAAACATTTTTTATCTATTTATTCCTTCGATCGGTTTTGATCGAATTTGCTTTAATTTCTAATTAGACTCGTAATTGAATGCTATATTCTTATCAAGAAGGAAATATAATATTTTTCAAAGTTGTAAAAAAATCAAAATATCTTTTTCAACGCTTAATATCCGTTACAAGAATTGGGAATAAGGAATTTCTTGCCACGTATAAATATTTAAAAGTGGTGTAAATAAAATATCCGTACTGTATATACAAATGTATTCATATCTACATTCAGTTGTTTGCGTTTGCTATTGAATATTGATACGCGAATCGATACGTTAAAATTGAGAAGCATAGCTCGTATTTCAAAAGTAATATATAGCCCCGCCTTTCTGGCGTTTTTCGAAGTAAGTTCGTAAAAAGTTTACGGCACACGTCATTTTAAGGCGAGAGAACCTTCAAGACCCTTTTCATATCCCAGAAACGAGCACCTTAAAGATTTGTATAAACGCGATTTCTTACACACGCAATATTCATTGATTATCGCTGTACAACAAATGTGGGAAATAAAAATGAAAACCGTAATTGAATAAATAATATACTGTTAGTGGTTTTTTCGTACCGCGAATATACATTACGCGTTACGCGATATTTTAACTTTATTTTTTTAATTCAATGAATGTCGACTCACTCTTCCGGTTAAAACACTCGCGTAACGTGAGACAATATTTTCCGCTGAATACCGGAACGGATCATACTATAAAATCACGCAACTTTTAACGCATGTTATTTATTTTCAGATAACGCGAAAGGTCAGCGGAATGTTAAATATTTTACTAAAATTATGTATAACAAGAAAATGTGAGAGAATATATATAAAATCAAATGTACCATTCCTACAACAAATTATACTTCATAAACATAATAAATATAGACTCCCTATCTTTTAATTCATTTAATATATTATTTAATATTTGAGAAAGTACATTGCAATTGTGATGGAATCTAATTTTACGAGAAATATATATCTTATTTTTAGTTTTCAATTGTTACATTATAAAAATTATATGTGTATATATATATATATATATATATATATATATATAATGAGATAATGTGTTTTGAGAGCTAAGCAACTTTTTAATTGATTAACAGTTAATAGATGAATATCTTTGCCAAAGAGATTTCTGGATGAGATAATTTCGTCATTGCTGCTAACTCGATAATGAATCGGCTCAATTGAGCAGAAATCTAAAAAAAGAGAAAAAATCAACGCGCTTTAATTCAAAGATGATCTAGTCAATCATTTATGTTCCCATTCGAACGCGTTCCCGGCGGTAATTAATGAAAATTACCGACCCGAATTCGACGGATCGTTCCTTTTTGCACATGCCAAACTTTCGGTCGAACAGTATCTGCGCGACGCAATTGATCTCACCGCGTCGATTAATCGTTCTTCTTGCCGTAATTATACGCGAGCGACAAATAATTCCACCCCCGATCGTCGCCGGCACCGTCGATGATGGTTTCGCGAGGACGACCACCCGTCGGTCGTGTCCACGTCGACGAGAACAATGACAAAGATTGCTTTGGAGAACTGACACGTCTCCTGCATGTATAATATATCACCGAGCGGTGACGGTAATCGCGATCCAACCGCGTGCTTTGCGTAAACAGAATTTTCCGCGGGGCAAGCGAACTGACATTCCGCTTCGCGACTTGTATCGAACTATCCCTTCTTGGCTCTCCTCCCGTAAATAATGAAGCGCGAATTTTAATACCGAAACTCCTGATCAATCATTATCAACGTTAAAGACATTTTAATGTGATCATAATGCATGATAAATGACACTTTCGCGGACTTTACTCGATATTCGTCAAAGAATCGATCATCGGCGACCGATGAGCGATTAATATTTCCATAATCCATATTATGCAAGATGTTCCAGAATTGGTGGAAAGTGAACACACAGAGTTGCTTCTTGTGAAACAGTTTTCGAATAAATCACGAAGAACGATAAGCTTCAGAATCTAAATAATTAACAAAAATCCTGTTCCTCATTTAATCTGGTTTGTAATTTAAAAGTTAGATGGCCAATTTTGTGAGACACGTTGCATGCATGTTGCTCTCTCTCTCTCTCTCTCTTTCCTATGAAAGTTATTTACTATTTAACTGTTACCATTAACGCGTCATTTATTTACAACACAATCGACGCAAAGCCTCGATTTTGCATTAGCATTGCCGGCACCGTCCGCCAGCTATTAAGTTTCGCGAAATAAATCCATGAACATCTCCCTGCGGACCCGTATATCTCTCAGAAGAGGATATAGATAAAAGTGTCGGAAAACAAGTAAGTTTATCGTTTCGCTATAACGTTGTAGGTGGATGGCGAAGTAACCAAGAGGGATGCGAAAGAGATCCGCCGGCAACTGTTGTATATCCACGTATTCGCACACATACACAAATACATGCTTCCTCAACAACTTGACAGGCTCAGAGCGCATTCCAATATTAGTATAGTTCACTGGCTAACTAACAGTTCGCTGAACATGACGTCAGCTGCCGTGGATACGCCTGCTCTCTTTCTCTCTCTCTTCCCGGTGTAGGGTAAAATGAACGCTTGGCGAGTCACAAAACCGTGAATATCGTTGCGCAAATATAAATTAAATAATTCCCTCATCACATAATAATTGTTGCAAATCGAGCAAAATTCCTCGAATGCAACGCATTGCACCAAGCAGATTCGTTTGTCTCTCTTCGGAATCACAGACAGTCGGAACGCGTGATTTCGCGTAAAGTTTGCGTTCGCTATTAGCGCACACGTGGAGGTAATTGACTCTAATCAGGCAAATGTGCAAAATCCGAAGCGACAGTTATTTATGGAGATATCTAACGAAGAACGATCGATTTTTTTACTTTCTAATTTTTCAGATAATTTAGAAATTGATTTAAAAAATTAATTTTAAAAAATTAACTTAAAAATTGATTAAGAAAGATGATTAGAAAAGAAAATATCTTGGAATAAGTTATGTAATATCTAATTTTCATAATAAACTATTTAATAGTCATTGTATGACTTGGAATTATATAAATAATATTATTTATAACATGCTACGCACACGTATGTACATATGTGCGTGTGGAATATAATAAACATTTTGTAATTCTTATTTGTAGAAATAAAACTTATAAAAGTGATTTTAAATCATATAAAGTGAGGCAAAATTTTCAGCTGATATATATGTATATATTCGCAATATGTCATATAAAAAAATCGAACATTTATTATTAAATTTAATTTTAGAAGATAAAGAAAATAAATAATATGGAAGATAGGTAATAGGATAATTTAATTTAATTTTAATTAAATACTTTTATATTTCGTCTTATTAATATATAAATAATAGCGTTAAACTTTAAAAAAATAGACACGAGTTTTTAAAATAAACATTTCTTGATACACTGTATATACAATGTTGACAGGCGTCTCGTTCGTTCATAAAAAAATAGCAAGCCGATAGGTTAGATCGCCGACGCGAACTGAATGTGTTAATACCTTACCCTTCGATCTTATAAAGGTTAAACGATGCGATGCGAAATTCTAACGTATCTTGTATGAAGACGTAATCAGATATTTCTTAATAGTTATCATCTTGAAACCTGAGACTGAATAATAAAATTAAAAAGTGATATAGCCTCGGGCTCTGCAGTAAAAATATGAAAAAAATTATTTTAAAAATTACTATAAATGTAAAAATATTATTTATTTTTCTTATTGTGTCCGAGAATAAAAATAAATTGTATCGTTTAATTTTAAGGCTGTCAGTATGACGTCAAAAGTGAGTATAATACGCAATTTATTTATGCATCGCTGCTATACGCGAAAATAAATGAGTTTTCACGCACATGACAACAGTCGCGATTGATAAAGCGAACTCGTAACATTTGCCGACTACTACGGTTTTGGTTTGTTAATCAAGTTAATCAATAAACGGCCACATAATTCAATTCAAATCTATCCTATATATGGTGCCGCAATGAAAACAAGTTACATGGCTACATAGTTATTGTATAACGAACCATAACCGCAGTTTTCGGCACATTTTGCAGGTCCGTTTTGCGTCGATCGCATGTGGTTGTGTGGAGAAATTTATTTATCTCGACGTAAGCTGCAAGAATAAATTATACATTATTTCCGCTTTGACGGCATAAAGTGAAACGGCTAACGTAAGTATTAAACTGCGCACTTGAGGATCATAAGAGAATCATACATGAACATATGCCATGAAGGATAAATTTTCATCAAGGACAGTATATGAAAGATAGATTTGGAATATCTAAGATAATACCTTATCTACATCAGGCATAATCTGAACTATAGCATGCAAGAAAAATTATTTGTAATGTGAAATTTATCATACTTTTACTTTACACACAAATAAGAATCAAAATCCAAAACTAATATACTAATATTTTTAAATCAAAGTTATCTATTTTAGTACGCAATTATTATCTTCATTTATGACACCTCCACAAAAGCTTTTATTATTCGTAATGAGAGAACCTGGATTATAATCTTGTTCTTTGTAAACAAGCCTTTTTTTTGTGTAAATCCAACGAATTTTTCGTATTATTCATATTATGTATCCGTTTTTTCTTTATGCCCTCTATATGCCGTGACATCTATATTTTAACTTTAAGAGAACTCTCTATTTGACTTTCGAACAAAAAGATTAATATTTTGCAAAATACTTAATATACTTGTTCTCTCTCTCTCTCTCTCTCTCTCTCTCTCTCTCTCTCTCTCTCTCTCTCTCTCTCTCTCTCTTTATTTTATAAATTTTTCTCTTATCCGAAAAAAAATTACGTCAATCTAAATCATGTCATTGCATTTCAGCTTTGAGATATTCCCAAAAGTGTGCTCGTAATAATGCATAGAAACTGTTTCACGGGTGAAAATAATCGCCGTTGCGACACGACCGTTTTACGATAACACGGTATATATTTTCGCTTTTCAATCCATTTGGGAATTAAAACCGGGTAATGCTAATATTAAAATATTTAACATGCTAAAACGTTTTTGAATCTCACAAAATATTTCTGACTTTCAAAGTAAATTCGAATGCTAGTAATAATCAATTTGTTATGGCACATTATCTTTTTACAATTTTAAATTAATTTAATAATTAAAATTTTGTATAATTAATTTTGATTCTAAAATTGTCGAGCGATATTACGTCTGCTTTAAATTGTTCAAGTAGTAATTGTAGAATACTAAAAACACAAGAATAGATGTATTATTTGTTATATATATTAGCAATTTATAGATTATCAAAATGTGCGAATTAATAATAATAAATACGAGATTCGTATATTATTCATTATTTAAGATATGTGTATGTACATACAGAAGCATTATAAAAAATGCGTGTGATATGTATATGGAGGTATTATAAAAATTCTTCGTGGAGATATTTTTGATAAAAAGCTTGCTAAAAGATTGTGATGCCAAGCTAGGTTTAGAGCAGCGCCAGAGCAAATTAAAAACTGCAGACTATAAGTTATTTCTTGACAAACAAATCGCAGAGCGCGCGTGTCTACTCGCGACTCTTCGCGGCTTATCCATATAAAGCTTCGGACGCGAGCTCTTTTCTTCGCGTTGCAAATACATTATCTTAATGGAGTGCGAGAGAACGAGAGCAAAAGTATTTAGATCCTCGTCAGTATGTACTGAAACATCTCTCGATTTCTCTTTCTTTCTTCGCGACAGTTAATTACGCTATAGTAAAACGTTCCGCGCCCGTTTCTCTTACCTTTCACTCGTCGCAGTTATAGCAATTATACTTTTCCCGTGGAGACATCCCGCTGCAATTGCAGCTGCAACAGTGCATTAGTACGCGTGTCTCCGCTGTCCTCCGAGCCATATACAACCATTGTCGCAGGCCGTGTATTTGCAGAAACACGTAATGCGAAACTAATGGACGCGAAAGGGAAGAAATTTGTCCGATTTATTTGCAGAAGTAGAACTTCTGTCGAACATTTGTATCGACTTACGGCGTAGGTAGGTAGATAAAATGAGAGAAAGTACGAATTACGTAGTCTCGATCGTTTCTCAAAGTTAACCCGCCCTCTAATTTAAGCAAAGTCTATTGTCGTCCCTTCTGGGAATTAAATTTAATTAGTACACATCTCCACTGCGCGCTAACCTTTGAAGACCTGGACTTGGTCCCGCTAATTCCTCTATCTTAAAATTATTACTTTTTAGTCAAAAATCTAATTAAAGAAATATTCTTGAGAATTAATAATTGTCTTTTTTGTTTCATCTATAATGGATGTTATTTTATTATCATATTTAATATATCTTAATTTTATATATATTATTTAATTTAATTTTATATATATTATTTAATTCAATTATATTATATGATATATTTAATTACTATATTTAATTAATTATTAATTATTTAATTATATTATTTTATTTAATTATATTATTATTTAATATTGTTGTGTTGTATATAAATATCTGTAATTCCATTATTTTTTAAGGATACGCAATATTATTCTTACGATACTTGTATTATCGTGTGTCTTGTATAAACATGTTATAAACAATAATGACGCAATTTTTCTTGTACACGCCTTGCGAAAAATTGGAGGAAACATTGGCTATCCAGGCAGAATGAGGGACATGAAGTACTACGATACGCAGAATAGCGTACATCAGCGCCATGTAATATCCTCGCAAACGGTAGCTCAAGCTTCTATCCACTTGCCTCAAATACGCTTAAACCAGCGGCAGTCGAGCGCGTTTACGTAATGCATGAATGGAACATTGCGTTACTAATACATGAATTCCTTTCCGACAAGAGAATCGTGCGAACCTGAAAATTCTGATTACCGTCGAGTTTCACCGTAATTTATTACGTTTATTATCGTATTAAGCTATTAACACGCCGAAAAAGAGTACATTTATAATCTACTTTTTTAATCCGAAGGTTGACTTTATTTTCGTTATAAATATTTTATAAATTTTTTCTTTGTGACAATTTTAAGAGTAAACACTCAGGATGGGACAAATTATTTAAGAAAAAGCATTTCTTATTGAATAACTATTTTGGAATGCGAAACGCGTTTTATAACTTTCTAGTATCTAATATATATTTTACACACGTTTCGTTATATTTTAAATATGGTAATTTTATTTCTCTTGTCGCTTAAAAAGGACAAATAAGATATTACGCGACACGTGTACGAAAATACAAATTCTTTTTCAACACGTGCCATCAACCTAAGAACGTCCTTTTTGCAGAATCTGATATTTATTTGTCTGACCCGTTCTCGTCTCGAGGGAGAAATTTTTCAAGGGACTGCCGGACGATCTAGGAATGTTACACGTTTCTTACCTGCAGGTTTCTTCCATCAGCTGACCCTCATATACAGCCAAGGTCCTAACTGCGTTGTATTGTCCCTAGAGCGCGAAGACTCGATACGTGTCGAAGAGCGACGATGGTTCGACAAACTTGGACAAATATTTCGTAAATGCGCGTGCGATCGATCCCTCACGTCTCCGAAACACATCTAGGAACGTACGACTGATTTCATCTATTCCAAGTTTGTCGAACTTGATTGCCGCTATTCAGGCACGCCGTCGGAATTGATCACGACCAGCCCGAATTTGCCCCTTGTAGTGCCAATTACAATGCTATTATTAAAAAGTTGAGAGCACGACGGGCATTTGCAATCCCAATTTGCTTAACTACTTTGCAATTTATGCTTTCGAACATACATGCATATTTCGAATAAATTATAGCAGTTACAAACTTTGATTGCCTTCCACGCGGAAGGCAATTTTGAAAATATAATCTTAATTGCCCTTTTCCCTCCTTTCTCACGTCTAAAAGTTTTAAAATCTTTTTTATTTTTTTTTTTTATCATTTCAGACAATTTAAAAAAACGTTATTTGTTTTTAAAAATCGATAAGAAGAGGATATCTTTATTTTCCTGCATCTGGGCAAATTCTACACTGCGTGATGAAAAGATTGCAATAATTAAAGAATAATTACTCACTCAAATCTCGTATCTTACAATTAAAGATGAGCTAATTTATTACTAATTTATTACAGCAATTCCGCGATGATCCTCGATGTTCCTCGATGTATTGGCGATGTATTTGCGCACCGACGATTCACACACGCGAAATGTAAAACGCGCGAAATAATACGTTGCGCGCCTTTACACATTAATTCGACGCGATCGATAACGATTAATCGATAATACCAATCGATAACAATTAACAGACATTACCGATCGGATGGATCACTTACTACATTAACGACCGTAAATTCGCTCGGCACTCCCGACGCTTATTGCGCGCGACACGACATGAAAATTCGAAGCGACGCGCCATCATGGCGAACGCGCGCGTGAAGATTTGACGCACAAATCTTCGCGGACAAGCGCGACCGCTTATATCGATGAATCCGTCGCGGCAACGAAATCCTTCAATGCTCCTCGATGCTCCTCAATACTTCTCGATAACCCGAATACTGAATGACACGGCTCATCGGACGAGCGCGTACATCGTGAAATACGCGCGTCTCCGAAAACGTTGCTGTTGCTTCGACGGAACGTGAAACGCTTTCGTCAATCACGCAAAAAACGCGATTAAGCGCGATCGCTCAGGCCGATTAATACACTGAGATTATTATCTCTCACTAGAATCGACATTCTCGACGTTCGTCCGTACATGAAATTCGCCCGGGACGGATTAAAAGACGCGAAAACGCGGAGCGATCGCGATTCGACTGCACATCGGCGACGCACGACTTCAAGTAACAAGCCGCGGCTCGAGTTTCAATCACGTGACCGCCGTTAATTTCACGCGACTATGCGACGCAGCAAACTGCCTAGCGGTACGCTAGGTAATTGTTATGTATATATGTATGTATGTATATAGAATATGTATGAAAATAGTTATATTCTTAATATAATTATATAAAATAAGTTGAATTACTTGTAATAAAATTACTCGATACTTTTCTTTGGTGAGAAACACCAACATTCGCGTGACATGAAAATCGGTAATAATTTTATTTACACTAAGCATTGGAAATGCGTTATTTTTTAATTCATAGTCATAATGCACAAATATATAGATGCGCGAATACGTGTTAAATATTCTTATAACTTTGTGTGAGAAAGTATGCAAGAGAAAAAACATGCCTAGTGTATATACATATATGCACTATAGACAGAGAAATTACAATATATATTTCTTAAATTGTATATAACATCTAATTAATATAATATTTGAAGCACTGAAAATAAAATGTGGATCTAAAGCACATGAAGTAATGTAATATTACTCGGTAAATGTTCAGAATTTTAAAGACATAATTAGATATAATTAAGAAATAGTGATTAAGTTAACAAAATGCAAAATTGCTACTCTTTTTATAAAAGAAAAAGACATATACATCACTGTTTTTACAATAATTCTGTATGTATTTAATGTATACATCTATGCATGTAACATGAACAGAATAATATTATTTCGTTATACATATACATATATAATATTATTCGAATGAATTATGCAGATATCATTCACGACGATACGTGTTCTTGTTACAGGGAATCTATTCGTAATAGCAGCTATCCTATTAGAGAGAAATTTGCAATCCGTAGCAAATTACTTAATCGTCAGTTTGGCTGTCGCGGATCTCATGGTCGCCTGCCTCGTTATGCCTCTGGGAGCTGTTTATGAGGTACGTAATTTATCGTATTTTTATTAAAGAAGACTGCAAGTTATTGCCGTGCAATCTATTCGCAGCGTGACGAACTATACTGTGTGATAAGAAAACGTGTACAATCATAAAGTTTTTAGCGCTGGATACGCGAGAATATAAAACCGCGCGATATTCATGAAAAGAAAACGATTCGCATCTTCACCAGCGCTGTCAGTGTATGAATAGCATTACAACACAGAGATATTTATCCCGAAGATCTTGAAATATCTTAAATATTTGCGCACACCTAGTCCGCAAAATTACACAATAAAATTATAATGAATTATTAATTTAACTTTTGTAAAAATAAATGAATTAGCAGCGCGCTCTGCAGATTCGCGAGATTTAACGATTAATTTAAGATATCTTCGGCAAGGTATAGTTGTTATAATTATGTCGTAAAACACGTGTATCACAATTTTACATTTCATGACATTTTATAGCAACCTACATTTACGAGGTAAAATTTTTGTGCGAAATTTTTGGCGAAAGCGTCAAGCTTGGTCATTCTCTTCGCACATAGAGGATCGTTCTCTCTTCGCGCGTTACATTTTCATTGTTAAACTTTCATCTATGCTCCGTTGCAGCCATTCACAAGTTTATAACATCCGTAAGAAACCGCGTGCATTCTCGCCTTTTTCTACTGCGGCTTTATATCGCGCGGACATTGTGTCTGGAAAAAAAGCCGCGCGAGAAAACGCATCCCCCGAGAATTTGGCATTTAAACGCTAAATTATTTTATCTTAGAGGATTTGTTAATTATGTATTTTACACTGATTACGAAATGAGAGAAAAAAAATACCGAGATAACCAATCAAACACGATGCATCAACTGAGACAATTTATTGTGTTCAAAAGCTCCATAAAATTTTCTCGCAGAATTTTATTAATATAAAGATGCAGAACATATAAATTACGAGGAGAAATTTAACAATGGTTTATTAAGGTAAAAAAATTGGAATCACGAAAATTGCGATAAAATTTGCAATTGACTACGTATAGTAATTCTGATGAGATACATATATGAGATATATTGCAGCAAAGCTCGCTTTATCATATATGATGTGCTGCGTAAATATTCAATTAACGTTACATTTCTAGAAATTGAGGATAGAATACGCGAAACTTTAATATATATTTTATAGAAGTCGACTTTTAGAATTTTGTATCTCGCGAATATGGAATATGTTTTATAAATGCCATAATCTTAAATATACTGGTTATAATATCACGATTGTAATCCGCAACTTTTAAAAGCAGTTTTCTATACCGAGGTATCTCTTTCTATATACCCAGCACAAACACGAGCATTGGAGAATCGTTGTTACACATATACATATTCAACAATTAAGGTGCGAGTAATACACACACACATACAGAGATAACAAGCGATATATACGTACGAATGATTAGCTTTCGATTCTCCCCTAGCGAAGCTCGTTACGTTACGCCGTGCACATTTATACTTAATAAACGCTAATATACGAACGGAAACGGGAACGGAATGAGAATAACATAGGCGTTAATTATTGCTTCGCGCTGCTTTTCGACACGTTATCCAATTAACAAAGATTTCATCGAAAATTGCCACTAGAGCGATAATACGCTTGAGCGCGACCATTTCACTATATCTTCAAATATATAATTCATTTTTAATACGCGCGTTCCGCTTTTAAAGTACTCGAAATATTTGGCTTTTGAGATATATGCGGCAAAATTGATAAACATCAAGATTACACGTGAAAATCCATATCAATGATGCGAATTTAATTAGAATCGATGTAAAAAAAATTTCGCGCTTTCCTTCTTCTTCTATATATCCATTTAATTTGATTACGCGCGTATTCCTCTTCGTGCGCGCAAAATCTTTTCACTAACATATATCCTTATTCAGTTCTCTCGTTTTCTTAAAGCACTTTCTCGCATCTCGCCAAACGCTCTGCGGGCTCCTATGTATATGTATCCTACATCAGCACTCTTTTCCTCCCCTCATTCCACTGTTTCTTTATATTATATTTCTACACTCTCTCGCCATATTTTCCGAAGCGCACTTATGATTCTTTCTTTTCATTTTTCAGCTACCTAGACTTCCTCTTGCTCCCTCTCTCCCCCCCCCTCTCTCTCTCTCTCTCTCTCTCTCTTTCTTTTCTTGTATTCTTTTAAGTTTGCCTTCTCGCCATTGTTAGCATATCGGTATCTCCCGCAATGATCAATTCTATTTCGACCGCCATTCAACCATCAGCAGACATATTAGCGACTTTTAAAGTCATATAATTGGGATGCGCATATCCATCTCTTTCACACAGGCACATAGAAATTTATGCGTCTGCCGATTAATTCGGAATATTTGATGGATGTCCATTTTACAGCCATCTCTTTCGCCTGACGTTTATCGGCAGATACCAGAAACGTGCACGCAACGCTTCATCAATTGCACATATACACGCAACGGTTGATTAGATCTTTGAATATTCTAGAAGGTATCTGATATAAAAAGAATTGCTAAGAAGTTTATTAGGAATTTGCTTATCTATTATGTTAAATATTAATTACTATTAATAATCAATTAATGCAAAAATGATTATTCTCTAATAAAACGGACAGAAGATAACAAAATAGCTTAAATCCATTTTTTATATTTAAATGTTATAATATATATTATGAGATTCAATAAAAAAATATAATAGAGAATAATTTAAAATACATGATACATAAATAACTTAATATAAAATTTAATATAAATATAAATAATATATTTCCTTAATAATTTTACATATGATAAATTATGCTACTATCTTTTATCGCGAATCTCGAGCGATTTTCCTCTATCTAAAACTGCTCCTCTATCAACTTCCGTATAATTGATATTATTTTTGAGAGGTGTTTATATTTCTGGCAAGATGGATGAGACTCATCGACTTCCGGAATGTTCTGATCTCAAAGTATAAAGGAACGGATGTCTATGGACAGAGGGGCCGCCGCGCTGAAAGGAGGACAAGGGACGCGCGCGATTGGCTTTCGAAGATAGATTCCAATACCATGAATGGACTTTTAAGCAGGCATGCATCAGAGTCTCCCTTCTCCGTTCTCTAGTCGACTTTTCTACAATATCACTCTTACTGACTCCCTTTCCGTACTCTCCGTCGGCTCTCCGTCGGCCATGACTCGGATGTTTTCCCTTTCGACCCTCAATCCGTATTTCTCCCTACTGCGCGGTGAACTGTCGCGCCAAACTATGTGCAATCTTTAACATACTAATCAGCCAAACAATCCTTGTTAGCGCGGATAAAAATAAATTTCATTTTCTCACCGATCTCTGTTCGTGTCATGTGTTGTGTGTAAAAACTGACTTTTACACATATTCATAAAGATATTATATAGATAAAATAATTTTTTAGGATGACTATATAAGTATGCAATACAATAATATAATACTGATAAAAAGCTAATAATTAAAATTGAATTAATCTATAGATTTTTCTTACTTATTAATTGTATTTTAATTTTTTTTTTTTAATGTTAGATGGTAATTAATAATTATTAGCTGATAGCGTCATATTTTCAATTTTGCAAAAATATGTTTAAAAATTGCTTTTATAATCATGAAAGTTACAAAAAGAAACAATGATCACATTTACTGATGAATAATTATTCAATGCGCCCCTATCTTATTTCGAAACACTTCGATGCAAAACTTGCGATTTTCGCGGCCACATCGATTATCCGCTTGTGCTCTCAAGCCGCGCTAAGCTCACGCTCTATGATAGATAATTCTGTTTATTGCAGATAAACTCGGGATGGTCACTCGGTCCGGAGCTCTGCGACATGTGGACCAGCAGCGACGTTCTATGTTGCACAGCCTCGATATTGCATCTGGTGGCTATCGCGGTCGACAGATATTGGGCAGTCACCAATATCAATTATATACAGGTTAATTAACGCCGTTGCGGTTATCGAGAGGAAGTCGGAAATTGTCCGATGCGAATGATACAGTCTTCGTTATCCGCTGTCATTTACATACATTGCGCCCACCACGTCGACGAGATGGAAAAAGAGGCGCGTGGGAGTTGACGCGAGCAAGATCGCATGGAACTGCATGTCGTATTGTAGATCTCTTGAATAGCCAGGACATCATTATATGATGCAGGAAAATACTATTTTATCAATTCGAAAATAGTACACATAAATTCTGAATAGAATCTGACTCGCGAAACTTCGTGCATTACATTAGAAAATTCCTTTACGTTTGTTAATTCTTTCGCGTTTATTTAGAAATTTATATCTATTTTATATCTAATTGCACATATGTATATTATACATGCAAAAATTTAATTTTCTGCAATTCTATTGTATTTATAATATTTATATTGTATTTTAACATTTTTTTTTTGTTTAAAACGCGAATAAATATTGTTTATTTTATTTCAAAGATAAAATAAAAACCCAATTTTTTTATATTAAAGTCTGCGAAAAAGATATTTTAATATGCTCTCGGATACACTACGCGAATAAAGTCCCATAAAATCTTTAATAAATTTTCGTTGAAAATTGCGCGAAGGCAAATTCCGCTCTCTCTTTCGCACACGCTCACAGATGTAACGAGAATTCATATATAGGGAATACTGTTCATGAAGTATGAAAAAGGGTAAGATCGTAAAACGAAACGGTCAGAACTTCCCGTTCATAAATATAGTTTAACCGAGAGACGAGTATGTAATACTCTCGGTGTGCTTTCTCTCTCTCTCTCTCTCTCTCTCTCTCTCTCTCTCTCTCTCTCTCTCTCTCTCTCTCTCCTCCCTCTCTTTCTCTCTCTCTCTCTCCTCCGAAAAGCTTAGTTAGTTCGAAATTAACTTAGAGCTTGACAAGCTACGCAACGGACAGCTCGGTTGAACTTAAAGGCTAACTTGCATTTCCCAACTGATAGAGAGAAAGAGGCTGTATATCGGTTCTTTAGGTGGCGGATCGATTACGTTATAAATAATGGAACAGGCAAGGAATTAGCTTGAGTCATATGTCGACCAAGGAAATACGCTGATAAAGCAGACATCGCAATTTTCTCGAACGAGCGAACTAATATGTCTGTTACTCTCTTTCTCTCTTTTTAAGAAAAAAAATTTACGAGCGGATCTAATTAAAAGTTTAATTTTCTGATACAAGACAGTGTTCTTAGTAATGTACGAAATCTTGTGGATAAAATTTATCGGGCTAATAAGAGATCTCAATCATCTATAATGATAATCAAGTTTTTATAACTTATTTCTAAATTCTGAGAGATGTAGTAATAATAAAAATATTTGTAACGACATGAAATATACACGTTATACACACCGACTACGCGTAAAGAATAGACGAAGAATGTATCTCGAATATTTCAACAACGTCTAATAATGTAATAATCAAGGCGATAAAAACTCAGAGAAAAATTATTCTGAATCGACGAAATAACAGTAAGTCGTTAAAAGCGATTTTTCTATTTTAAGGCGAGGAATCCGAGAAGAATCGGGATCCTGATCATCGCTGTGTGGGTGATATCCTTAGGAATCTCATTAGCGCCTCAGCTCGGATGGAAGGATCCTGATTATTTGGATCGCATAGCCCAAGGGACGTGTCTCGTGTCGCAGGATACTGCATATCAGGTGAGCGCTTCCGGAGAATTGCGAGCGGATCCGAAATGCTTAATTGCGAATTGCGTTCGGTGGAATTGCTTGAGAAAGTATCGACACTTCGAGAAATGTTACGCCAATTATTTTTGATCATATTATGATTTTTTTTTGTCTTTCTAAAAAATTGTAATACAAATTGTAATAAGAATGTCTATTTACATGAAGATATAAATTTATATCTGTTCTTTTTTCTCACGATAAATGTCACTCATATCTAAGCTGTAATTTTCCAATACGTGAAAATATAAAATGTATTTTTTTTTTATAACGCATCGCACACATTATATCCTAAATAAAAATATATATAAATTACCTTACAGATCTTTGCAACTTGTGCGACGTTCTATCTTCCGCTCCTAGTCATCTTATTCCTATATTGGAGGATATTTCAAGCGGCGCGAAAAAGGATCAGGAAGAGGCCGGGCACTATCCTTCAACCGCCGCGTGAAAGAAGAGGCATCCTGAGGCTTGTCACGAGAAGGTAGTTGTAAGCTTTTTGCCCCTCTTCTCTGGTTCTTCATCACGAGAATTCTTTAGGTCTCAAACAATAATCAAACATATTTCATGACAATTTTGTACACAATTGCATTTTTCATAGTTGCAATAAACTTGAGGGGCTCGAGGGGTAACAACGCGCTAAAGCCACGTAGAATAAATCTCGCAAACGAGATGTTGAGAAATGGCGTAAATCTTTCATGAGATTTAGTCTGCTTCCCTATATCTTGCCAAGGACACATTTTTTACAGGGATCATAATTTAATCTATAAATAAATATTCTTAACGCGCGCAGTATTTTATCTCAAGCGGCTTAGCATATTTTAAGCGTTTTTATCTCAATGGCCAGTGAAGTGCAGATCTTTGCTACAAACACAAAGGTATGAGTTTACCTGTTGATCTGTCTGTAAAAAGGATATTATCGCTGCTTAATAATTGCGTATTTTTAAGCTTTATCGCCTCTAAAATAAATTGTGCTTGATAATATAAGCATGAGTTTATTATAAAAAAATTCTTGCAAATTAAATTATAATTAATACTATATAACTCTGTGTATATGCTTTTAATATATTTTTTTTAAGTATTAACTGTCATAATTATTTATTTTCAAATAAGTGTGTCGTACTTTTCTGCTATTTCTTTGCCCTTCTATTTTCTGCTTCATAAATAACAGAAAATAATTTGCCTATTTATTTATCTTGCTTCAAAATATCTCAACAATACGCTGATGGACTTATCTCACATATTATATATTTTTTTCTCATAATTCTGTCATATTCCAATTGTAATTTGATGTCTTCCGGAATTATTAAAGATATATTTCACTATTTATCAAGAAATGAATATATGGCTTTATATATATATATATATATATATATATATATATATGTAGCCTTCATCTAACATCTATTCCACCACTTCTACTTTAGGCGATTTTTCATAAAAATTCTTAATATCGCTAACCCCGGCGCGTTTCAGCCGCCACCATTATTCTTGCGATAACGAGCCGGCGACAAGATGAGCGCCCCTTTTTTTCTCTTGACCAAAGTAACTCTGATTTATCTGGCCGTAGGCCGCGCGAGGAGTCGACGGCGTTCACCATCACGAAATCCACCCCGGATCACTCGTCAATCTCGCCGGAGAAGTCGTCTTCGTACAACGGCGCCAACGTCACGCCCTCGACGACGGTGACACCGACAGCAGTCTCGACGACGACCACCACGACGACGTTGACGAATCCCACCAGCACGAGCCAGCAGCAGCAGGTGGTCAAGTGCACGAAGCGTTCACGCGAGACGATCGAGTCGAAGCGCGAGCGTAAGGCGGCCAAAACCTTGGCGATCATCACCGGTGCCTTCGTCGCCTGCTGGTTGCCATTCTTCCTGGTCGCCCTGCTGCAGGCTACATGCGAGTCCTGTCAACCGCCGAAGCTTGTGGCCAGTGTGTTCCTGTGGCTCGGATACTTCAACAGCACCCTCAACCCCGTGATTTACACAGTGTTCTCGCCAGAATTTCGGCAGGCATTCAAAAGGATGCTGTGCGGTGGTACCCGAGGACTTCGCTGACAGTGGATTTAATTCCTTTGCCACGTGCGCGCGATCCAATGAGAGAAATATGCGTGAAATCTGTACATATACGCTCGCTACCAGCGTTTTTCCTCAGTGTTGTGTGACATCTGGATGCTCAATCTGGATATTATTATACTAAATAAATATTTGCACTCGGTTACTTGTATATCTAGATGTATATCTAGATATTAAAAAATCAACAATTATAATATTTTATTTATTTTTTTGTATTTCCTTAAACAATCTCTCTTCAAAGAAAATTGACGAGAGATTGACAAGGATTCACGATCTTATTTTCTGATGTAATAATTTTATCTGTTAATGTATTCTCTACATTTTTTTTGTTAATAACATATGTGTATACCTTTTTCAAAATTTTAGAATATATCGTTTAAATCATGTTAGTTTTTGTATCAATTCTATCAGCATCTAGACACGACGAACGATATTCCACACAACACTGCTTTTTTCACAGCTATTCAAGATAATCAAGCTGCGCGCCGTTACTTTTATAGATACTTTTAACGAATATGGCTCATTGCCGTAAATATTAGTTAAAATTAATTGAAATTTCACTCTCGCGGCTAGCATTAATTATAGTTAATCGACAATGATGGAAACGATCCTACGTAGAATATTTTTGCGAAAACGCTTCCCTAAGCTATCGGAGGATCAAACGATAATGGTGCAACATTATTCGCGATTTTGTTTAATCAATCGTAAGAATATCCACCGTTAGAATAGATATTTAAATTCACGAATTTAATTCATCAGAATAGAAATCAGAGCACATTTTAACGCATAAACTGGCCGATACGTGTATGGCTTATGTTAGTGATAATTTTTATCGCTCAAAAGACGTAAGTTTAAGCTATGATCATATTCTTCTATTATAATGTAAAAATAAATAAACAAAGGGCTATATATGAGTATCTAAGTGATATAGGTGCTTCATTCATAAATTTTAATATATTATTTAAACAAAGAAGAATGAGTTTAATGAGCACGAGTGATCAAATCTATCAAAAATTTTGTTTTAGCACCTATAGCATTTAGCCACACATTCATATAATTTATGAATAATAGACATACATAAATCGAAAAGTGAGTGAGACAAGTCTTATATTTTTTCGTCCAGTGAAAATTCCTTAAAATACGCTCTGATATGGAAAAATCGCGAGCAATGCTTGCTCTGATACGTAATTGTACAGTATTGTCTAAGCATGCGATAGTGTTTAGTGATTATACTTCCGAGCATTATCATTAAAATAGCTATGTATAAAAATTTTCAATCTTGACTCGTCTCTAAAGTATATACAAATAATGACAAATCTAAATGTACATTAACTAAAATGCGAAGAAGCAAATACATCACGAGCAACTATGTGACCACGACGGATTCTCGCGGATCTGTCGCGATTGTGTATAAATAAAACATTTAAATAAGAAAGCGCAACCTCGACTCGCGTATTAAGTACATCTTACGCTTTTTAACTTGATTTGAGATTAAAAGTACTTGGGAAATTTCTCAAGCGTAAAAGATTCTCGCCGCCTTATGAAGGTTTGCTTACGCAACTTTGTTCATACGGAGTTTTATAATAAAGAATAAATAAGATTCCGATGCAAGTAACAGAATTGAATAGAAAGGTTGAGACATTATTACAAGTAAATTTATTTTCACGAACAGTATTAATGCAAACGCTTGATATAGAGTAAATGAAAGATGATTAATAAATATAATAAATATAAGCAACAGAGAACGTGACAATGCCGTAAAATATCGCAATCTAAACTCATATCATGAATATCCTAGAATCACATAAAAAGTGATTTTACATAACTTATCTGTATCTAAGGAAAAAATTAAATAACATTCGAAAATGTAACTTTAGCCTTGCCATTCAATTCTGCGTCTTATAGCGAATGTACTCCTTTAAATTTACGTAAGTAATGGTATATATAACATCTATACTATGATATTACTACGTAATATGGCGGATAATGTTTAATTTATAGAGCAACGACTGATTCAGATCTATGTCCACGTACTAAATGAATAGGAATTGACAAATATAATTCTTTTCATTCATAACGTCTATTTCCAAATGCCGAATAGTGTGCACGTGCATTCATTTCGTTTCTACATCTACGAGCTATTGGACTCGCTATTTAGAAGTAAACATAGTTCTAGACTAATCATAATAATATGTTAGGCAGATTGTGATAAACGGCGACAATAGCTTTCTCTTCGTCAGAAATAATAAGATTTTATTTTATCAAATTAATTTTCAAATATACGCAAATATAAGATGATGCTTTCTCTCTCACTCTTAGAAAGTTACACAACAAACAAAAATAAGATATTTTATAATTTATTCATTATTTGTACTTATGGTAATTTAATTTTAATAATTGTTACATGGTAACTTTCTTTTAACATTAAATAACACGTTTATATAACGTAGAATATAAATATTAATATAAAAATACACACGTACATAGCACAGAAAGAAAGAAGTAAATGTCAGTAATAAGCTAACAAAGATCAGTTAAATCACTTTAATTAATTTGTGAGCGGATTCTTCTTATTTCTGACGACATTGTTGCTGAAATAATGACGGCAATATCAGATACGCTTGCGCTATCTAATTATGTCAGTGGTCGTCGTTCTATTCACACGACATGATTAATAAAAACCGTTTTGTTTATGTTCATTTTTTACGTAAATCTCCAAACAGAAGAACAAAACGTTATCCGCCGAGCATTTTTAGCAATTTCTAGTGGAAGTGAAAAATCTCATTAATAATAGCTTGAAGAAAAAAACAAGGAAAAAATTATTTTACAGCTATTTTTATTACAAATATTAAAGTGTTGCAAAAAGTGGTCGCAAAAAATTATAAGAGCCAATTATAAGAGCAAATTTTATAAAAGTAAATTTTTGTGTTTGATGTAAACGTAATTTAATCAAGTCTAAAAGAATCAGCATCGATAATGCTTGGTAATTAGTTAAAGGATCGATAGTGCCTCTCGGTTACTAAACAAATTATGTTTGTGATGCGGTTAATAATCATTAATAACATTCTGTCAAAGTGCCATAACAAAATTAATTGTAAGCAATTTGTGTTTGTGATGATACACTTCAACGATATATGCGACAAAATGTTCAGCGGATAACGGGATATCGGGTTGATCACGTAACGCTTGTAAATCGAAACAGTCATCGATCGCTCAGTAATACCGCTTTCCGCAAATATTGTTTCATTATGTAAGCAATACGGACAGACGCTGATAAAGATTATGAGCATGTTGAGATAGAAACGTGTTCGCGAGAAAATATCAAGATGAAACGAATATAGTGTCGGTGAGAATATTATCCAGCGAATTAAATCTAAGATCACGTAATTATTCAGACGATAATTTGTTGACATAAATGCCAAGTATGTTCACTTGAAGTCTTATGCGGAAGCATCAAGCAAAGACGAAATAAGAAAGAGAGAGAGATAGAGAGAGAAAGGAAGTGCGAAAAAGCAATAGAGAGAGAAAAATGAAAGATAAAAAGGAAGAGTTATAGAGAAAGAGAGGAGTGTTATTTACAACGATGCTTCATATATATATATCCTTGCAATCATAAAGTGAAATAAATGACAGAAAAAAGTTTGAAGAAATTCGCTTGAATGCTGTTTCATGTATATTTACAATGTCTACACACACACACAAATATTAATCTCTTTTTCTGTGGTTTTATTATAAATTGTCGCAGAAGTAATGTTGTTTCTTACTTTGTCTCATTTCATTATTCGCTTGACATCCAACTTTTTCGATTATCATCTATCACTTGTAAAATATCTTTTCAACTCTCACAAAAAGGAAAGAAAAATATCTAAGCAACGTCTGAAAGATTGAAACCCACGTTTGTATTTCATATTTCGCTCTAAATATGACCGTTCTGAGATATTATAGACAAATGTATCATAATCAGAAAAAAATCTAGAACTTGTTTTGAACGTTTTTACAAATTTTTTAAAGATTTCCATCACTTGCCTAAAAATGCTGCAATTGAGATTCAAAAATGTCATAACGCGTGATATTTTACTCACAGTATTCACAATATTCCACAAGTTTGTTTATGCATCTACGAATTAATTTGCTACACTGCGATATCGAGATTACCATAAAATATTCATTGATGCAATTATAAGATTCCAAATAATGAGCGGTTCACATATTCTATCCTGCTCCACGTACTAATCCAAGCACTGCAATAAAAACCGAGAAATGCATTCCTCCAGATATTAATATGTCTCTTTTACTAATCGCATGGAACCTCTTCTTCTTGTTATAGAATGTTCCAAAATGTTAGGACCAAATTCTTTGGCAATATTATACAAGTTATTATATAAAAGTCATAAGAGAGATAGTGCGAAATATACATTATAACTTAATATTCCATTTAATTACAATTTTTATTCAAATCAAAATTATTTTAAATTTATTTAATTGAATTGAATTAAAATTTAATTGAGAGAAAGATATCTTAAAATTTCGAAACATAAAAAATTACATAATTAAAATTAAATGACTATAGGTATATTTTAAATTACTTGCTTTTATCTTTTTAGAGCATACAAGTATTGCCTAAATATATACAATACATACATGAAGAAATCATATGACATAAAGGTTTGTACGATCAGCCTGGTATTTTTGTTCCATTTAAGAATCTTTTAAGAAGTTATACGTCGAATAAGATATTTTGAGAATCTGCAGAAAAAATGCCTATTAGATCACCGCTGTTAGAATTTTAACATTAATTTTATCTAATTTTGAATACTAACTTTCATAAAGGATTCGGTACTTAAGGTAACTATGTAGCCACTCGACATTTTAACAGGCTTGCCGGCACGCATCATTATTATCATAAGATCTTTCATTACTCGGACTCTTAAAGTTGTCCAATCCATCTCATAAACAGCAGTGCCAACGTCGATACTCTATGAGAAATTAATTAAGACAATTATTATTAATTAGCTAATATAATATATGTGCTAATTAATAATTTTGACGCAATATTACTTCCGAAATCATCTTCCTCCATTTCCTCCCCCTTTAGTTGCTAAATATTTGTTTAATATTAAATTTTACATATTTATTAAACAATTATTAGGGTCATTAGAATAAAGGCAAGATTCCGATAACTTTGGCGTCGTAATGTAAAAGTGATATCCGAAGGGATTTTAGCGAGGAATAGGGTTAGTATTAGTTATAACAAAGTTATCTTGCCGCACCATATGCAATTTTCGATTTCTATCATGTATTAAAAATCAAATATCTTGTTTTATTTGATTAGATTTTTAGTTAAAAATGATAATAAAGAAAGTTCGGTGTTCTGTTTACATTGTTTGTTATGTTTTCTGTTTCACAATAAAATATTTTTTATTAATTTTTTCTCCTGTCGAATTCAAATTTTATGTTTTGTAAAATATTCATATTATTGCTATATCTTGCAAACTATTGATCCTAGAATTCTTTTATCATTTTTCTCGTTTTCCTCGTCAAAAATGCTTTCGCAACTCACAGTCAAAACGTGACGCCAAAGTTATCGGAATCTTGCTAGATTAAAATACAAGTGAGTTTGAAAAACTAAGAAGTACTGCTAGATACGACTCAATCATTTCTCTGAAGAAAAAATTGAATTTGTGTTTAAAATTGATAATTAAGAAGGAATATTAAGACTACAATACTATTGGTGAAAAATTGTTAGTACATTCTATAATCACTTTAATTTGAAACAGTAGATATTCTATTTAAATAAAGACTGATAACATCATGTTTTCCTGTGCGTTTGAAAAGAATTGCAAGATACACATAGATGCAGTTATGCAACAATATATTAACAATCTAAAAACAGATTTCTACCTTTAATGTCATTTCGTTGCCATACCAGCAATAAAGAAATATTTGCGTGAGCATGGAGCACAGATAAGAAAATATGTATGCAAAGTCGAGGGTGAATAATGACGTCAGTGTAGATAGTTTGTAGACGCTCATGCAAAGAACTAGGGAGATGAGGGAAAATTGAATGAACATCATCACTGTAAAAGTTGCATTGACCGTGTGTGCAAATCTGCAGTTTTATATGGAATTTTTATTATTTCTAAATTATTAAATAATTTAATACGTATATAAAGTTAAGCAAACTAATTAAAACAAGTGGATAAATTAAGTAGCACAATAATATTCAATCGATAAATTTGATAGCTATTAATCGCGTAAAATCATAATTAACAAATTATAAAAAATGAAAACTGTATATTTTTATCACTAACTGAAACACTATAAAATCTATAATTACGAAGGATTAAAATTCTTATTTCTATCTTTTTAATTGCTATAAATACTTACTTATAAATATAAAGATGATGATATATCAGATCGCGAATGATTGTCTTTTCGCGTGCTACCAGATCCTCGTCTGATTCACTATTCTTTTCTGCTTCCATCAGCAACGTCGGTATTATATGAGCGCGATGGCAAAGAATTTCGAATTGAGCGCAAGTCTGAATTATCATGCCGGAAATTAATGTCTCGTGTGCGACACTGGAATTAGCGCATAACATCAAAACCACGCATTGGAATATCAACATAGGCAAGAAGACATATATCGATGATAAATCGAAGGGCGCCCAGTTGTACACAGGCAAGCTGCGCGTCTTCAGAAATATGTAAAATTGCGCGAAAGTCGCGAATATCGCGCAGGATTCATTGAGGATCTCGCAAGCGATCGTGACCTGTCTATAAATTTATAAATTATCTATTAAAATGAATCTAAAAAAAATGAATTTATACGAGGGTCATCCAGAATGTTCCCACTCAGGAACTCTTTAAGCTTACAGAAAAGGAAAACGTTTTGGAAGTGATGACGAATTGAAGCTTGCAGTCAACAATTGATTAAATAGACGACTACAACAATGGGATCTTAAAGCTCGTGGACAGATATGATAAATGCTTAAATGAAGGAGGTAATTATGTGGAGAAATAGACTAAGTTTTTATCTGTTCAAAATATATATAATTGAATAAATAAATGTTTTCTTAATTTTTTTAAAGCTGAACGGTCTTTACTTTCTGGATGACCCTCGTATATACGTATATACAGATTAAATTTTCGTAAGTTATTGAAAGTAAATTTATATAAATTACTTAAAAATTATCCAAAATATATTTTTAAAAGAATTTAAACTTTGTGTGTTATGCAATATCGTTGTATTTTAACAAGGGCAATTAATATTATAAGTTAAATAAAAAAAGAGAAGAAAGAGTCTTATCTTGCTAAAAGACTTTATTCTCCAGTCAGAGTAAATAATGTATCAGATGTTTTAAAAAATTATTTTGCAAATAAAAGCAAAAATAAAAAAAATTGGAGAAAAAACTCGTTTCAGTTTTGTCCAATAACATACAAATGAAAATTATTTACAATTAACAAAATTATTTTTACTGTTATAATCTACTTAATAATTACCTCGCGTGTCGATCAAATTTTTCTCGGATCAATATCTCTTCTACATCCCTAGGAATACAATTGTCCTTTAACAGCATCTTGTCCAGCTCGATGATTTTTTCGCGACGTATGAAAAGATGCACGATTTTGCAGGAAACGCCAAAGACCGAAAGGAACAGATAGCACTTGTCTATGAATTCCTGCAGGCTCGTCGACATGACAAAAGTGTCAACTAGACCGTAGAACACGAACAACTGCAGTAAAACGAACATAAAGACGGAGTAAATATTGTACATCCAATATTTCAACGAGTTGACAGGAAAATGCACCGGTCGCCAGTAACCGGTGTAAGTGAACAGAGCAAATGATACTGGAAGTATATGCATTATTCTAGTCAGCAGCTCCCTATATCTCGATCATTGCATATATCGAGTTTGTTTCTTAATAACAGCTTCTTTATCAAAAGAAATTGTACATCGTCGTCGTCGTTATCGTAGTTAAATGCTTTTGTCTGAGATGGAAAAATTTTCAGAATATTAAAAGTCAAAAATAGTTTCTCGCAGTGAAGAGGCGATTGAAAGAGATAATTTGTATACATTACCGACTATAATTTTCTAATATAACGTACTTTCTTTCCGCGTATATATTTATCGTTTATACTTTTTCGCGGTAAGAGTTTCTATAATGATACACAACGAGACATAGGTAGACTTATCAACGGTATATCCCGTACTCGCAGACAATTTCCTGTATAATGTATAACAATTATCTCTACTATTACATATTTGCAGCTAAACAAATTATTCATCTAGAAAGTTGTTCTGACAAATTGTAATATAATTATTTATAATAGTTTAGAAAAAATTGAATGTGAAGAAAAAACTTAGAACAGAGAGATAGGAAAATTATATGGTGTGTACATTTCTTTTTATCTTACAATTACAAACTGTCCATTGTTTCTATATTATATTTTAGTTCTTAACCCTTTGACTACCGCGCGTCTCAATCAAAAAAACCACAGGTGTATATACGGCGTTCGCAAGTTAAGAGCGGTTTTCCATGACAGATGTATAGCGTACGCAACTGAGAGACGACGTATACATATATACATATATACATATATACATCGTATACATCGTACGCAGCGAAAGGGTATATAAAAAAAAATGTTCTACACACACAAAACATTCTACAAATGTCATGTACAACAAAACCAATTTTTTTGCAATCAAAAATGAAATCCAATTGAATAGTATTTCTTTTTATACTTTATACAAAAATGTATGCTAGGTAATCGGTCGCGCGACAGCATTACACGTGACGTCTAACAATACTAGTCCTTTAAATAAGATTAAACAAAGCAAAAACAAAATCAAAAGACGTGAACTAGTATTGTCAGACATTACGTGCAATACTGTCGCGCGACCGATTATTTATCTCACAAGTGGTCCGAACAGGGAAGCGTAGAAGGACATGGATTTCTTAAAAATTGTTTCTCTTGGTGAGATCTATCACCCCCTGAAGTTTGTCCCATGGATTCTGAAATACCCTGTATAATGTGCTGTATAAAATTATATAGGTCATATATATAGTTTAAACAATTAAAAAAATGGAATTTAAAAAGAACAGTTCAATATGTTTAACAAGTATAAACGAAGAAACAAGAGAGAAGGAATAAACCTATAAAGCATCGACAACAATGAGATAAATAAGTTATTATTTATTATTTCATTTCTTATTTGTAGATTTTATTTGTTATTTGTAGAATCAACGAGTGTGCACAAATTTATTTCTAATCCACAAGTTTATTCTCATTTCTGAATGATTTATTGAAACAAGGGAATTTATTTAATAAGGATTTAAATAAACACTTTTCGTTGTTGTATAATACATGTATTATTGACATGTATTATTAAGTTATAATAAATACAACACGCGCCTCATTAAAAAATTACATAAAATTGATGTGAAATGTATTAACTTTATATTTATAAAATAAATATTATTTTATAAGTAAAAATTATATTTTAAATTTAATTAATTAAATTGAATTAAAACTTAAGCGAGAGAAAGATATCTTAAAATTTCTGAACATAAAAATGGCATGATTAAAATTAAATAACTATACATTTAATTACTTGTATTTATCTTGTTAGAGCATACGAGTATTATCTAAATACAGATTACATATAATAAAGATCTCTCTACGTTCAGTCTAGTATTTTTTTGTTCCATTTAAGAGTCTTTTAAGAAATTATATGCCGAGTAGGATATTTTGAGAATCTGCAAAAAAGATGACTCGTATATTAGATCATCACTGTTAGAATTTTAACATTAATTTTATCTAATTTCGAATACTAACACTCATAAAGGATTCGGTGCTTAAGGTAACTATGTAGCCACTCGACATTTTAACAGGCTGGGCAGCACGCATCATTATTAACATAAGATCTTTCATTACTCGGACTTTTAAAGTCGTCCAATCCATCTCATAAACAGCAGTGCCGACGTCAATACTCTATAAGAAATTAATTAAAAGAATCCTTATTAATTAGTTAATATAATATATGTGCTAATTAATAATTTTGACGCAATATTACTTCCGAAACCACCTTCCTCCATTTCCTCCCTCTTTTAATTGATAAATATTTTTTTAATGTTAAATTTTACATATTTATTAAACAATTATTAGGGTAATTAGAATAAAATACAAGTGAGTTTGAAGAACTAAGAAATATTGCTAGACAGCTCAATCATTTCTCTGAAGAAAAAATTGAATTTGTGCTTAGAATTGATAATTAAGGAGGAATATTAAGATTACAATACCATCAGTAATTGTTAGTACATTTTATAATCACTTTAATTAAAAACACTATCTTCTAATTAAATAAGGACTGATAACATCATGTCTTCCTGTGCGTTTGAAAAAAATAGAAAAATAAACATAGATGCAGTTATACATCAATATATCAACAATCTAAAAACAGATTTCTACCTTTAATGTTATCTCGTTGCCATACCAGCAATAAAGAAATATTTGCATGAGCATGGAGCACAGATAAGAAAATTTATGTGCAAAGTTGAGGGTGAAAAATGACGTCATTGTAGATAATCTGTAGACGCTCATGCAGAGAACTAGGGAGATGAGGGCAAATTGAAAGAACATCATCACTGTAAAAGCTGCATTGACCTTGTGTGCTAATCTGCAGTTTCATACGAAGTTTCTGTTATTATTTCTATAAATTATTAAATAATTTATTCTATATATAAAGTTAAGTAAACTAATTAAAACAAGTATAAATTAAGAATAAACAAGAATAAATTAAGTAGCACACGATAATATTCAATAAACTTAATAGCTATTAATTAATAAATATAATAATAATAATTTACAAATTATAAGAAATGAAAACTGTATATTTTTATCACTAATTAAAACACTATAAAATCTATAATTACGAAGGATTAAAATTCTTATTTCTATCTTTTTAATTGCTATAAATACTCACTTATAAATATAAAGATGATGATATATCAGATCGCGAATGATTGTCTTTTCGCGTGCTACCAGATCCTCGTCTGACTTACTATTCTTCTCAGCTTCTGTCAGCAACGCCGGTAATATATGAGCGCGATGGCACAGAATTTCGAATTGAGCACAGGTCTGGATCATCATACCGGAAATTAGCGTCTCGTGCGCGACACTGGAATTGGCGCATAAGATCAAAGCCACGCATTGGAATATCAATGTAGGCAAGAAGACATATATCGATGATAGATCGAAGGGCGCCCAGTTGTACACAGGTAAACTGCGCGTCTTCAGGAAAATATAAAATTGCGCGAGTGTCGTGAATATCACACAGGATTCATTGAGGATCTCGCAGGCGATCGTGATCTGCCTATAATTTTTTTTATAAATTATCTATTAAAATAAATATAAAAAAATTTATATACATATACACACAGATTAAATCTTAAATTATTGAAAACAAATTTATAGATATAAATTATTTAAATATTATTCAAAACATATTTTTTTTTAATTTATAATGTATAAACTTTGTTTATACTGCAATATCATCGTATATTAACAAGGGGAGTTAATATTATAAGTTAAATAAAAAAAAAGAGAAGAAAGAGTCTATCTTGCAAAAAGACTTTATTCTCCAGTCAGAGTAAGTGATTTATCAGATGCTTTTAAACAATTATTTTGCAAATAAAAAAGAATTGGAAGAATAAAAAAAATTGGAGAAAAAACTTGTTTCAGTTTTGTCCAATAACATACAAATGAAAATTATTTACAATTAATAAAATTATTTTTACTGTTATAATCTACTTAATAATTACCTCGCGTGTCGATCAAATTTTTCTCGGATCAATATCTCTTCTACATCCCTGGGAATACAATTGTCCTTTAACAACATTTGGTCCAGCTCGATAATTTTTTCGCGACGTATGAAAAGATGCACAATTTTGCAGGAAACACCGAAGATCGAAAGGAATAGATAGCACTTGTCTATGAATTCCTGTAGGCTCGTTGACACAACAAAAGTGTCAACTAGACCGTAGAACACGAACAACTGCAGTAAAACGAACATAAAAACGGAGTAAAAATTGTACATCCAATATTTCAACGAATTGACAGGAAAATGCATCGGTCGCCAGTAACCGGTGTAAGTGAACAGAGCAAATGACACTGGAAGTATATGCATTATCCTAGTCAACAGCTCCCTATATCTTAATTATCACTGCATATATCGAGTTTATTTTTTAATAACAGCTTCTTTATCGAAGTTGTATATCGTCGTTGTTATCGTAGTTAAATGTTTTTGTCTCGAGATGGAAAAATTTTCATAATATTAAAAGTCAGAAATAGTTTCTCGCAGCGAAAAGACGATCAAAAGAGATGATTTGTATACATTACCGATGATAATTTTCTAATATAATGTACTTTCTTCCCGCGTATTTATCGTTTATACTTTTCTGCGGTAAGAGTTTCTATAATGATACACAGTGAGACATAGGTAGACTATTAACGGTATGTTATTATCCCGTACGCGCAGACATTACAATTTCCTGTACAATGCATAACAATTATCTCTACTATTACACATTTGCAGCTAAACAAATTATTCATCTAGAAAGTTGCTCTGACAAATTGTAATATAATTATTTATAATAGTTTAGAAAAAAAATTGAATATGAGGAAAAAACTTAGAACAGAGAGATAGAAAAATTATATGGTGTATATTTCTTTTTATCTTACAATTACAAACTGTGCATTGCCTCTATATTGTATTTTGGTTTTTAACCCTTTGGCTGCCGCGCGTCTCAATCAAAGAAACCACAAGATTGCACAATAGTGTCGGATGATATATCTTTGTTTCGGCACTGGATTTCTACATATATATGTTGACTTTACGTTTATTGCACCACCGTGTATATATGGCGTTCGCAAGTGAAGAGCAGTTTTCCATACGTATACGTTATAGATGTACGGCATACGCAACTGACAATGAGGGACGACGTATATATAGATCGTATGTGAAAGGGTTATATACATATATAAAAGAATATGTTCTACACACACAAGACGTTCCACAAATGTCATATATAACGCAAACCAATCAGAAATGAAATTCAAGTAAATAGTATTTCTTTTTATACTTTATACAAAAATGTATGTGCAAAATGTAATTTAATATTATAATTAAAAAAGAAGTAAGAATATTTAATTTGTTCCGTGCAAATAATATTAGAGAGAAATCTAAAAACATAATCATTGTATAATATTATATTTTATTTTTAGTATTGTTATCTGTAGATCTATTTTAGAGGCCAATTATGATAGGTAAAATTACATAGTCAAAATTATTTCTCGACACTGCTGATTTATTGCGAGTTTGTACTACTTCCATAATAAATTGTAGATGGAACGTATCTCATGTATAGATTTAATTATTATATAATTTCAACAATAGATACAGATTATATTAGATAGATATTCTTTCGTATGTGTCTGTATAACTGCACTAATAGTAATATATTTGAAAAAATATCTTTTATTATATGATTTGTGACTCTATCGAGAATTACACTTATATGCACACACACACGCATATGTATACATATACATAAAAATATTGCAATTATAACATATATTAATATTCATAGTATTTGCTAGAATAAAAAATGATCACGTCCAGTTATAATGAAATATATAATTAAATTTATACATAGGACGTATAGTATATATTTCTAATTTATAATTTATGGATATAATACGCACCAAACGAATTTTTGCCGGCAGTCTCGTAAAATGATTGTGACTATATAATCCTAGCTTCTAATATTGAGTTCTATAATATATTGGAGCCTTATACTATTCTATAGAAAATCAGGATCAGAATTGGAAAAAGACATATATTTTTGAATGAATCTCTATCCTTTTTTACATTATACCATCCAAATTAAAAACATTTCTCATCAGATATTTAGCAATAAAAGCTTGCAGGAAACGTTTTGGCTTTATTTATGAATTTAAACAGTGAAATTGAAAATGGTTGTTAATTATTTATTTTTCTTCCAATTAGTAAAGTACACATGAAATCAATGTTTCGACTATGATACTAGAATAGCATCAACCAATTAGCGAATCCCTGACAAAGATAGCGATCCAACCAGCATCTATGTATCCATTTCTATGAATTGAATTTCATTTCTCCATTCTTGAAAGCTCCCTCCAGTATGTTATAGAACTCAATGGCTTCTAAAGCTATGCAGATGGCAGTACTAAATAAAGCTTACAATTAGTAAGTGTCCCACGAAAAACGCCTGAATAGCCGCTCTTAGGCTTTATTCTAGTAGCACCTATTGCAGCACAGCAGTCAGTTTCAAGATCATTATAACAAAGAATTCATAATTTCCGACTGTTGGTAAAATATTTTTACTATATACATCATATAGAAGAAAGACGATAAATATTATAAAACTTGTAATATTTTATTTTTCTTTCTTAAACATAAAAAATATATATTTAATTTTTACATATAACCACAAATATATATCTATGTACACCCATCAAAAAATTTATAGTTATATATTGACATTTATTTTATAATACTTAATATTAATTTATTATACATTTTTCAGAAAACTCTCTCAACAAGTCTACATAAATCTAAATTGACATAGACGAAAACAGTATTGTTCTCGTTGTCCTCGCTGTCAGTTTCCCGTATTGTATTCATAACCCATAACTGCATGCATAATGATAATGTAGCTGCAAATGATACATTTTCACGGTTGGCGTGCTTTTGACTACGAAAGAGAAGTACGAGAGAAAATACGAATGCTAGACGTTCGTATATATCGATTTTGAACCCTCGATGGCGTCAGATGTTGTAACAACCGGATGACGTCGTTATACAAGAGCGTCGAACATGCAAACAAAATTTTGCTTTGTTACTTTATTACGTTATTATTTTATTAATTGTCCCATATTTTAATTTCTCAATACATTATCTCTAGTTCCTGCCATCAAATAGCAACCCTCACAGCCAGAAAAACATACAAAAATAATAACATAAATTATATATTTATACTATATAAATTATATAGATGCATTTTATACTAAATACTTGTCCTAAAAAATCTCTAAAGAAAGAAAATGTGATTTGTATTTAACTATTATCCATTGCAATTATTTATTTTATTATTGCCAATTTAAGCATGTAATAAAAGAGAAGTTCATTTATTTTTCTTATTATTTTTCTTATTAAAATAAAAACATATATAAACATATTTTATATATAATTCTATATATTTATATGGATTTTTCTTCCCGGGATTTTATGTCAAAGAAATTGCATATATCTAAGATGAAAATCACGAACTCTTGCGTTGCGAAAAGTTTACAATTATAAGTAGAAATAATCTATTTTCGAAACAAGACGCACGAATCTATCGGAGTCAAAAGCAACGCCTGTTGGAAATTCAAATAAATTGAAAGAAAGATATTTGCCACACGGAGAGACTGCCCGACGAAAGATAGCTACGGCACTGCCTGAGGGAGTACTAGTCGCTCCTACGCTCTGCGCCGCGTCAGTATATGCGGGCTCGCCGCGGCGTGCGCATCTTATTTTCCTGTAGATGTACATCTCTGTCCCGTCCACCGTATTTTACAGTTCTCACTCGTTTTCGTTAACTCGCGTTCCACGTTTTCGATAAGTGACTCGAAAAAACTTAACGCGCTTTACACGAATTCTTAGCAACTTGTTCCCAAGATTTAAATCTCGGCGATCGAGAATCGAGAATCATGCCAGCGGACGCCGAACTCAGCAACCTGCTTAACAGACGGCAAAGGATCAACGACGAACTCGAGGAGGGCAAAGAGGTGAAGAAGCAGTACAAGTTTGTAAATGTTTACACCGAGTTCCACGAGTTGTCGCGCCGTGAGATCAAGCAATACGAGGAGACCTTCAACAGGTGAGAGTGCCTCTTTTAATTTCTTATTTGCGCGCGTCGTGGCAATCGAAAAATATCAGCGATGATAAGCCAGCTACGACGATACTAATACGTTTAACATCTCAAGGCTTAGCTTTATTATTTTTAAATAAAATTTGTGAAATTAACGGAGTTTTTCAGATAAAAGATATTTTTTAGAAAATAATATATTTTTATCATTATTTTATATCACAGTATTAATAATACAAAATAAATATTTTTAATATAAACATAGATAAGTATATATTCTTCTATAAATATTCTAGCATAAATCTTTATTCTAATTTAAAAAATAATTATATGTTATATATATATATATATATATATATATATTTCTTTTTTCTGTGTATATTTTATATAAAATATTTGAGTAAAACTCTCAAATTTTCTCTCCTTGCTTCTCTTAATTTAAATTAAATTTAAATATTCTTTTATGACGCGAAGAAGACAGTCGCATTCGCTTAAACATACCTCCGACTGTTAAATACTCGAGCTATATATAGTGTTATCAACTTAATAGGCGCACTCTGTCTAGCTGCTTATTTTTACGAGTCAGCCTGGAATATACATGTACATGTAATCAGATGAAGATAAATAATTCTTTTTTGTGTCACGAGATTTATCGTCATTGAGACAAAACGCGCGTCATTAACGACAAATACTTTAGAATCAATAGACTCGCCTGATTGTAAGCAAACTTATTCTACAATGATATCGCTGACATAACGATCATTATCAGTCTCTTTCAATGATTTATTCGATGAATCATGATATATCTCTTTAAGTAAAATCTTTTTTAAATATGGTGCACAATTTAAAGGGTAATATTTTATCTCTGCATATATTTTTGTATAATATAATGCCTATATCTTTTTATTTGCTTATCATTGTTATATAATCATTCTTGCTCATAATATACTGACATGTTACATTTACATCATACTACTCATACTTTATTTATGTACCCGAGTAATATGAATAAATATAATATAGATAATAGATAATAAAAATAATATAGACAATAAATGATATTGATAAAAGAAAGTTTAATTATTACACGAACCAGCTCGTGAAATTATTGTACACGATCGAGCTTGAAATATTTTAAATTCAATCTCTGCTTGTTAATTTGTGCAACTGCGCGTTGAGCTGCACGCGATATTTTCCATTAATAAACTTTGTTGTGTATGACCCAGCGTACAATTTCTCTTGCGTGTCGAATGTCTTCGTTAGACTCTCTTCACGAAAAGGTCGGAAATAGAAGATTCTCACGTCTCCGAGATTTCCTAGTCAATCTGACAACGTCCCGCTGTACGCTATCATCACCGCTATCGTCCGATGACGCGTATTTTTTATGATAACACACTTTGTTACAGAAGCCGTGAAAAATATCATTTGAATATTACAGCAAAATTATGCACGCATCGCAAACTAAATAGTCGAATACCAAAAATATAATTCGTATAATAATCGAATATTAATTATAATTTCGCCTCCTAGTTTTTATTTCTTGATCTTTTATCGAAAAATGATTTTTTTTAAAATGGATGTCTCCTTTCGTGTGTTCGTCCTTGCCTTCGCAATTCCTGCGAAGGTACCTGAGCACCAAGATAGTCACCCCGTTCTCCGGCCGCGTTGTCAAACCTGCTACCAGGTTGACTCCGAAATACCTACCTACTCCGAGACACAAAGGGCATAGATGCTGAGAACCGAGGCAAAGGGGGGGACACGGCAGGAGGCCCCCAGGGACCCCGAGGTCGTCTGCTCTCTTGCGTTTCTTCTCTCGAAGAAATGCACGTCACGAATCTCTCGACGTTCGCGGTTTCGTAATGACCGAGCATGCGATTCTCCACGTCTCTGCGATTTTCTCCTTTCTCGGCGCTCCTTCATCGGAAAATTACGTCTCTCTCTCTTCGTGTTTTCCGTTAATAAATCTTTAAAACGCTTTGTAAGCAGGGGGACAGTATAGAGACAGTATATCGCTGAATAGATGTCGAAGAACATCATTCGTTTTTTGTCGAGAGCTCATAGGAAATTTTAAAATACGGCAAACAACTGAAAAAAATTAAGAACTAAGTTAATAAAATTAAATTCGTAAAAAAAAATAGGAAATTGAAGTTACAGATATCTTAGCGTAATCATTATTAATCTCTAAAGTACATATATACATTATATATATATATATATTATATACATGAAAAATTTAAATAAAAGATTAAGTGAGATTTTCAGAGAATTTAACGGGACCTTGATTCATTGCTCGAAGATCGAGCATTAGATATTAATCTCAAGCCTGTGGATATTGAAGCGAAGAATGCAGATATTTCGGAGAAAATACGTCGCCGTATTCCTACGATTTATCGAGGCCCGAGATTACAAACGCAACCGGTTTCGCAGCGAAAAGACAAGGACGACTTCTTGGACAAACGCGCGACATAAACGAACAACAATCATCGGTCCTTCCGGATGACGTATCGCAACATCCACGCAAGATACGCACGTGCGCGCTGCAGGCGACAGGAAAACTGTCATGCCGCTATCGGGAGGTTTTCACCTTACGGATATTTAAACAGAGAGGAAAAGTCGAACCTCGATCAGGGTCGCAATGTTTAAGTATCAAAGTGATGTTAAACTTGTAAAGTAAAACGTTAAGTGCAAAATAATACGAGAATTTTAATGTATAACGCGTTAAAGTTATCGGTAAGCATTTTCTCAGATATCGTCTGAATAATTATTACTAATTACAATGTATTATAAAATTCTCGTTAATATTCTCGTAATTTTTATATCGACTAATTTAGATTTAATATTTGTTATTTCTTATGCAGTAAAAAAAGATAGCATTTCTCAACCAGACAAAATAAAAATACGGTTATCGACCTTTTCTTCACGGTTTATCACGATTTATCCGCGATACGAACCTGTAGCATCTTCTCGTTCTCCTTCGGGATCGAGAAGAATAAAAATAATTCTTCTCTTAATCGATAACTCGATATATTCATCAGCCAGAGCGGCTATATCGTTGACAAAATTAAATATACACAACGTCTGACTGCGATTTTAATTTGACGACACGCGATAATACTCGGATGCATACACGTGGGCTGGCGGTTGTTATCTATCCAACATTTCCTGTACACCAAACATAAATCACAGTCAAAAATGTCTCCATTGAATTTGCTATTCTCTCGAGAAATTTCCTACGGAGATTCACAGGAAGCTCTTTAGAGGGGCTCCGAAATCGGACCCCCTGGTTGACCCTCCAGTTAGGTCGTAGATGGAGGAGTCACATCTCAATTAACTGCTTAAATCCCATAACTAATTTAAAGAGCTCGGAAGTCAGCGTGACATCCGGTGTCCCTTCCGGTTGTCTTTGCCATCCTGTATTGCCACGAATACAATATTGATCCCATTAATTTATTAAATTTTATTTTCAACAAACAATAGGAGAGTCAATGCTAAATAATTTTATTATTTCTTGCTTTTCAGAAATTAATTCCTGTATGCATTTATTAATATCTCGCTCGCGCGTATGTGTGTATTTTTAATTTTGAATAGTATACGCTATCTTTCGATTAGATAGAAAAGTTACTAAGAGAAAATACACTTATTTATAGTATTTATCGAGAAATTCCTATCGCAAAATGCACTGTGACTCGTACGAGGTCGAAAGTCGAGGTTTCTACGGCTCGATTGAATACTGCGTGCTTAACTTTCCCCGTCACAATGATACCGCAGTGAGATGTGATCGATTCACTTTATATGTGTACAGCGAAACGACGACCTTAACCCTTTCGTTGCTAAAGTAGGTGAATGCATATATGCATTTGAGATATGTACTCTGGGAATCGATATCTCCGCATACAATATAATGAATATTTTCCGGTAAACAGGAAATAATATTTCACAATATTTAATATTTTTCCAGAATACTCTTACATAAGAAATATTTTCATTTCGATCCGAGTTATTTGTTAATAATTGTGTAAAAATATTTTGACCAATTTTTAAGAGATTTTAAAACATTTTTAGTTTTAGTCTTTTTCCACATTTTTCTTTTTCAAAAACTAAAAAAAAATTCTTAAATGCTTCCGTTGCATTGGCATGGCAAACCGTTATTCCTCGTGGCTGTTCTCGAAGAAATCGCGCGTTCCGAATATACAAACGGCATAAGAATTTATTCTACGACTCGGCTCGGCAACGATGGACGGTATACTCGGTATTCCTATCAGCAACACCGCTAGATATTTTAAATAATGTTTCATTGATGAGAAAAGACATAACATTTCACGGACTACGTTTGTCCCTGCTTAGGAAACTCTTCCACGGCTCACAATGCGCGATGAGATTCCTTTAACTTCGCAGAATTCTAGTTTGTACACACTGTATAAATTCTTTTTTTCTTGCAATCTCACATATTAAGTCTGTCCTATATTCTTCGTAAAGAAAAGTATATCAATTAGCTATTAAAATGTGGAAATTTTTTAAATAGAAAGAAAATCCGATGTTTCTCTTTTTACTTAAAAGGGGACAATAACTTTTACTTTGGCGACAGAAAACAGCATTTGTCATATTTCTGATAATTAATAAAAAAGAGATGTTAATAAATTATTAAAATCTTTAAGTTTTCAGAGTAGATGTAGAACATCAATTTAATCTCAATTTTTGTTACTCGAGACAACTTTATTTCGTACATAAAATCAACACTTATTTCTTGTAATTTCTGAAACAGGAACAGTTAATGAAAAATATATTTATTAAAATATTAAAATCTGTTGAAATTTATAGAACAAGTCAAGACAATATATTTTATTCCTTTTAAATGGGTCTATTATTTTCAGTTCCACTGAAGCAGCATTTATCATTATTTTCAATTCGATATTATTGCAATAAGAATTCCATAAAAAATATTTGTCTTTCCTCAAATCTCTCAGAAAATCGCAGACATACAAGGATCATAAATCTCGGCAATGCGGGAAAAAAAAGTACGTATTCTCGTCCTTGTCCTCGTCCTCGGGGCGCGCCGTAAATTCGTCACAATGTTGACGTTCTTTGTTGTTCCTTGAAGGACCAAGCTCCGTCGTATCGATCTTGGAAAACAAGGGTAAATCGGGATCACCGCGCGTCACCTTGACCTGGTTTTCTCCGGGCTACTCCTGCAAAAGGAATCGCGGAGAAACGAAACGAAAACGAAACGTTCACCGTCGAGCCGGTCCGAAACGGAACGATCGCGATTTCGCGATAACGAGATCAGGAACGCATTGGCATCGTTACGTCGCGATCTAATTGCGTATCTCGCAATACGACATTGTAGCAATTAGGAAAAGAAAAGCGTCAGACAAAACGGGAAGACGGTTAAAACGCTCCGTCCACTTTTACGAGCAATATAAATTTTTTTCAAAATAAATTTTGTATTTATAAAAAAAATTACGAATAACATGCTTGTTTCTTCACCAAATAATAATAAATACTTAAAAGTAGCTTCTTCGTTTTAGAATGTGATCCATTAGACAACTGATGACGTGAGATCAAACAATAGCACGTTTAACTTTTTTAAAATTGAAAGAGAACTTATCCCAACAAATAAATTTATATTTATTTATTATAGCATTTTCACACGATGTATACAATTTTTAATTATACTTTTATAAAGTTATTCAAATCCATGCCACATTCAGTACGTTAACACTCGCATTGCATCGGCGCCTCAAAACAATTTACGTTGATTGGAAGCGTTTTACTCAATCGGTTAATTAAAACTATCTAACGAGAAGAGATTTCGATAGAGCCCAGTGCGATGATCCACAGCAACGTGATTGCAATAAGCAATCAGATATCGAGTCATTTATAAAGTGATATAAAAATGGAGATATTCACAGTTGGAAATAAGAACACTGTTTTAGCCCGAAAGCTATAACGTAATTTTAAGAGAATATAATAATTGAAATCAAAAAGCGTTGACCGCGCGGAATGCTCGCACAGAAAACCACGCGGGATCACCCGAAAACTTGCGAAAGTGCAAGCGAAGAGTTCCGACATTGAACCTGCTTCGATTGCACTTGGACTTTTGTCGCGTCCCCGAAATTCCCGGAAATAGCAAGGGAATAAAAGGCCCGCCGCAGACGCGCCGGGCAGTCGTGAACCACAAAGACAGTCGTCAATTAATATCACCCGATTATTCAAGCACGCTCATCACGCCAAAGTCGCGAGTTATACTATACCGTGAGATTAACGCGAAGTAGATCGCGAACATTGTAAGATAACTGAGCGCGGAGTGAGAAGTTTAAGTAAACTATACGCGAAGTGCATGTGAAACAAGTGTTTATTAAAATAAAAGAACATATTGCTTAATCAATTCAAGTGCAATTAAGTTGTGAGCCTCTTGACTCCCCGGAGTTCTCATTTTAAATCCGGCAACGATCCCGATTCCCATGCTCTCGCCCAGCGAGGCATAACAACACGTAATACATTTAATTTTCATTTAAATATTTAATCATAAAGCAACATTTATAAATCTCATTTTTATAAGAAAATATTCACAATGAATTATTATTTTTCATTAGTAATGATTTGAGACATTGTGTAATCAATAAATAATTTACTTTAGATTATCAAAAATAATAATAAATAATTTATTGATTAAAATAGAAAGGTGAACATTTTTTTTTTATTGATAAAAGTGCTAATTTAATAGAATATATCTCACCCACATATCTATCGTCTTTATCTTTTTGCGTCTATCATTCTTATTGATCACTTCGCTTAACCGAACTTATAAATATGTGACCTCCACCTTTGGTATTCTCCCCTCTTTCTCCGTAAAATTTCTCTAAACTTTGAAGGCGGAAGAAAGAAATAGAAAAAGAGAAGAGAAGAATTATAAGTTTTAATATCTAGCAGATAAATATCTGCAAAAAAAAAAATAAGAAAATTGAAAAACAATTTTAGTAAAATTATTATTACGCATATTTTTGTCTCATCTATTCTGCGTCAATAATTGCGTCAGTATTAGTATTTAATTTTCCCTGATGAATACGAAAAGACAGAAATATTTTGACACAGCGTATTTTAATGTTTTTAATATTGACAAATAAAAAATTATAATAATCTTGAAATTAACTGTTACATGTTACAATATTGTTGCATTTTTTGCAACAAAAATTACGTTCTGTACTAACACGAGGAATATATATATATATATTTGTAGAACTAAAGAACACAAAAGATTTTTGCTCGCGTTTGATTACTAGATGCAGCGAAATTCAGGCAAATATTGATCCTTTCAGTGGAACAATTTTTCCTGATTGGAAGGATTTACCGTCCAGGTATCTTCCCGCCTACACCGCTTCAATTTCCGGTGCCTCGCAGTAACGTCGTTAACTAATGCGGAAGCAATTCCCTTTAACATTCTGCTCTTCTACACTTTAATGATCTTGGATCGAAAATGCCGGCGGAATGGCGATTTTTCAGTCTCTTGGTTAATTAAGATTATGGCAGAAGTATACATATATTCAGGCAGATAAAATCATGATAGTTACAACCAGGTATGACAAACAATCATCCAATCCAAATACGCATGAATGAAATTTGAACTTTGATAATTATATTCTACACGGTAAATTTTAAAGCTTAAACTATATTCTTATTTTTTCTTTTGGAGAACTATATCGATTTTGCTTTATCACATCTCATTAATTACGATGATTAATAAAAAGATTGATTGTGTAAGTCGTTTTTTTAATTTGTGATATAATTATATCCATGATATATCTCTGTTATATATAACATAATTGCTCTCTATAGATTTACGGCTTCGCGATATATGATGACGTAGATCACAATTCAGCGTATACACTGTTATAACATATTCTTCGTGTATATAATTACAGTTTTCAAAAATTATAATATATCGTTTTCAAACTAATTAAAATTAAAAATATGTATATATATATATATATATATATATATAATTATAGAAATAAGTCTAGTTTTAGATTATCTACGTGAAGATCGATTCTTTCAGATATTTCGATATATATCGACAAACTAACGAACACACAACTCAATTTTATCTTGTACTTCGCGAAATCGCATCGACATATTGGAAAGCACGTGTCATTCCATGCCTTGGCACTTTCCATCCCTTACGCGGAAAGCGATTTCACGAGTTTCCGGCGAAGTAAAGTTGACATCCTGTCGAGATTTCGCGAATCTGAATATCATTCCCACGTTTTCTCCCCGTTTTCACTTTCGACACGTCTAAACGTTCCCCGATAATTAAAAAATACAGATTGATACAGAGATATAGGCATGGATTCACGCACTCTATTTACGCCTCTCATTGCTCTTTCATCAATGTTTCGCGAAACAATTATGTTCTTTAAACATTCTAAAAAATTTGCACATAAAATAAATTTTTTACAATTAAATTTATTTTTTTTAATGTTAATTATTCTATATTAATTATCGTTGAACAAATATTTAAATAATAATATAATTAAATTAATAATAAAGCAATATATTTCTGTATTAATGAATTCCATGTGCTTGAGGCTAAAATACTTTAATAATTACCTAATAATGCTAAAATGTGATGTAAATATAATATCGCATATCACATGTTTATTAATTTGATAATTTCAATCAGATTGATTTCGTCCCACGGTAGTATATTCGGTCGAGTGTTTCATGGAGGGGTGCTTTCCACGAGAATTGTGCATATAAAATTGCGGCTCATTATTTCTAACACAAGCCTGAACGTGATCTAGTTAACCTTTAGCTAACGCCTACATTTTTCCACGCGCAACAAGAGAGCGAAATTAATAATGTCAAGCAGTTAGGCAGTTATTTTCGATGATTGCACGACGTCATAAGTACCATCGAAATAAATCATTTCCGCTTTTTGCATTTATGACGATGGCATATGCGATACAACGCGTAATAAAGTTCAAACAACGGTGCCTTCATTGTAACGTACGATTATTCTAGACCGAAGTTTTTACGACACGATGTTTGCATACATAAATCTACAATAAGTCTCTGCGGAAAGTCCGAAATAGATTGACGAATCGAATTTGGCAATCGTTTAAATCTGCTAGATTAAAGTTGCGAAGAATAAAAAATGCAAATTTTTCTACAGATAAATATCTTGCTCAACCTATTTCGTGCGCTTTCTACAAGAGAGACGTTCTAGTTATTAAATGTTCTACCTTGTACATTGCGGCCAACGAGACGTTGGCTTCGTAATAAATGTGAAGAAAGTCGCGAATGTTAATGACGACCGAGTTAAGACAATCTCGATTACGAAGAATACAACTGTCACCTTGCTGATCTTTTCCTAACCGAAGAAAATCTATAATCATCTTTTCCAATTAAAATCATTATTTATGATAAATTAATTTCTTTTTCTAGATATTGCATTTTCTAGATTTTTGTTATACATATAGAAAAAAGGCAACTTCAATTTTTATGATATATAGTCTCATATGAAAAAACTAGGAATAAAAAATAATCGAAGAGACATCGTACAGTTACTGAATATATTTGGAATCTTATCGAATGTCTAAAATTAAATGCATCAACGTTAATTAGCATAACTTCGCTAAATTTTCCTCCAGCTTTTCTCGTTATGTTATATTTTACAGTCTATGTTAGACAGAATTTCAATTTATATCATTATTAAAATTTTAATTTTAATTTAATAATTCAATTTTAGCAATTACTGGCCGTACTATTTATAACTACATTGCATCAACTTTAATCAATATCACGGTGGACATCTTTATTGTTTATTTCGTGAAATCATTGAGTTACGACGACGCGACGCAGCGAATTTCGTTAAGAGACTCGTGCCATTCCCAATCTCATCATAACAGTTTCTTGAGTTTCATAAAATAGAGGGAAACTATTTTTGTAGCGTAGATTAAAGCAACCTCTATACCGAGTTTTCCGGCGAATTTGTTTGATAATCGCACTTCGTACGCTAGTAATGACAGTGTCCCGAATTCTTTTCTTCCTCTTATAACCTTCGTGCAACGGCATTTAATGACCAGTGATTAGATTGCACGCGGTATCACGATTAACTAGAGGCGACAGACTACAATATGTGCGACACGTTTAGCTGGGCGTCTCATTGACCAGCGTCATCGAGATGATTTATTGATGGGTCAATCGCTTAAAAATGCACTCTACTTTAAGCCGAGAAAGGAGGTCGGTAATAAAATTCACCAGTCACCAGAATAGATTAGTCTTAACCGCATTAAATATCTTATCATATTTTCGATAGTTGATCGATAGTTTTACTATCAAATAATATTTTCACAGATACAACTTTGACAACTCTATGAAAATCGCTTTGAAAGTATGAATAAAATATTCTTTTCGCACTTTAATTCTAAAATTAGTGCTTTTGTTTTATTAGTGCTTTTGTTTTATTAGTTATATAACTTATTAGCAAAAAGTCCATTTGTAGATGAAAAATGTGATATTTCTAGAACACTTTAGATGAAAAACTATATAATAAAATTTCTGATTTGTAAGTATTCTAATTCTAATCGATACTTGTTGCAGATTCGACGATGGACGCGACGGCTATCTCGATCTTTCCGAACTGAAACGAATGATGGAAGTTTTGGGTGCACCGCAAACGCATCTCGGACTCAAGGCGATGATCCAGGAGGTCGACGAAGATGGTGACAGCCGCATATCTTTCCGTGAGGTTGGTTTATTTTTACGACCTCTGAGAAATCTCGCTAATATCCCGGATAATAAATAGTAGATATAAATAAACTATCAAACGCAGTGATTAAATAAATCATTTTTCATGCTTTGAGAAATATAAAAAATTGTTAACATAAAATTAAATTATTTAATTAAAATAATATTTTTATTTTATTTTACATGAAAAATAAAATTATTTAACTTCTCAATTTTACTTCGCAATAATTATATTTCAACAGGTCAAATAAGTTGATATGTAAATGGTGGCAATATTTTCATATACTCTCATTAATTAATTAAAATTAATTGTTTGTAAGAAAATAAATATCCATTATTTTTTACGAATTATTAAAAAATTATTTTACATACAGTTTAGATTAGAGATTCTTCAAATCCATTATTGTTGGATTATTAATAATGTTAGGCAGCTGCGTTTTATTATTAGAGAGAAATGCCGTAGGCAAATGGTTTGGAAATATACTGCATTGGTTAGCACACTTTGTGTTATCGGCTTTGAATGTGGTCGGTATAAACATAACCCATGGTCTCTATGACCAGCCTGATCAACATTAGTGCTTCTCACAACTCCGCTTGCGGTCGTTAAAAGTATTGAACCGAAATAGCTTTCACTGCGTGCAGCTTTGTTCTTATGCTATTCATCAAAAAACACGTGTACCTTGCATGATATTCCAGAAAGAGTAACAATTAAAGGGAAATATACTCTATTTTTAATAGCATTCACTAATTTTCATGGAAAATTTATTTTATTTTTCAGAAATTCTTTTCCCCTTTTAAAATCTATACATTATTTACTAGGGAAAATATTGTACTTGCAAAGATTAAATTTTTTAAATTTTTATTTGAAAAGTTAAATTTTTTATCATATTTTTATCCCTACTTTTATTCTTTTTTATGTTAAATGACGTAATTCTGATCAGACTTGCAGGTTTATTGGCAAACGTGCATATATAATATATAAATAGTAGACCCCATGCAGTGTTTAAACTTACTCACTCACTGAGTATTCGACGATCGTGTTTATTCTCCAGGCATAGCCATGTGTTAGAGAGGGCACGTTCTATTTCGGTTGCCTACACGATGGAGTATTTTAACAACTGCCAAACAAGACTGTAAAAAAAAATTGCGAAACTAAAATTCTCCCGTTAGAAACAAACTTTGCACCGTAATTTTAAAAAGTTAGCATTCATTGTTATATATTCTACAAATGAAAAAAATATATATAATACATAAGAAAGACTCAAATTACATCAAAATGACTATATTTTTAATATTAAATATTTTATATTTATTAAAACTTGTCTCGTGCTTTTTGGCTTGTAGCTAAAATAAGATGCTCTGTAGAAAGAACAACCAAACATATTATATAATTTTAAAGCAATTATAGGTACCATGCGAATGCACCAAATTTCTAGCTTCAGTCTTCTTAAAACAGTCAAGTGTAGACGTGAAACTATCGGGAGGAGATTAACCTTGCAATTGCCAGTCTGGGAACGGATCAATTATGCTGAACCGATGCAACACGTCCGCGAGATACCAGAGCGTGCGAAACTGAAACTTTCGCTCTTAACGCAATCCTCGCGCACCTCGCTGCAATGCGTGCAAAAGCTGCGAGAAAAAAATCACGACGTATGAGTATCACGTACCATTCCAAGGAGAGTGTCTCGACTTAATACGAGATGCACGCGCGCAAAGACAATCGGACGTGACATACCGTATTTCGCAAACAAAGCCCGCCGCATGCGAATCGATCCGCATATACGCGATGCGTGCACGCGCGATTCGCACCACTCGTCGACCGTGATTCATTGCGTGATAATCGAGTAGCTTGCTCAGCTTATTCACCTTCCTCTTACTCATCGCGGTATGAATTACCGTAAAACGGTCGCGACACGTATCCCCCTCCTCTTTGTCGCGTGTTACATTCATAAAACGTTGCAGTTTTTAAATTTCTTTGATCATGAGTTTTTTTTTTATTTTTAATGGATTTCCTGCCTTTTATTTTTCACTTTTTATTTCTCACCTAATAAACGACAGAGAATATCTTGTTGTTAATTAAATAGAGCTATACATATAACCGAGGTTTTACTTTAATTATTATTTATATAATTGTGAGATAGAAAGTTTATAAATTTTATATGCAGAATATCTCGAGAATAGTAATGGATTTAAGATAATTTTATTTTTGAGAGAAACGGCACCAAAGTTGAATAATTTATAATTTTTTTAAAAAAGAATTTAAAATTCTTTAATCTTTTACATATCGTAACTTTGATTCATTTACAACGTACGGTTACATCTCGTTACAGTTTTTACTGATCTATCGTAAAGCACGTGCCGGTGAGTTGGAACAGGATTCCGGATTGAGCCAGCTGGCCAGACTCACTGAAGTGGACGTTGATGAAGTTGGTGTTACCGGAGCTAAAAACTTCTTCGAAGCCAAAGTATGTTTCTTTATTATATCTCCACTAAAACGGAAAAAAAGTTTCCGCTTTTCTTTATATTTAAATGATTTTTACAAATATATATCTAAGAAAATTTCTTATATTTAATAGAGGTTTCAGATTTCAAAATTTACTTTTTTTAAGATATTTATTGCTGGTACACTCCTCTTTTTAATTGAACTGTATTGTGTTTTTATATATATTATATCTTTAATATAAATTATGTTATATTCTTTATTATATTGTAAAAAATTGTCATTTACTAATTTTATAATACTATATGGAGTTTCCTCCTATCTACGAAAAGCTTTAAATCTCGTCTCGTTGTTGCAGATGCAACACACGCGTTTCCCATTCACAAATATGATTGTAAATGACACATGGGGCAAGAGAGAGCCCAGATAGTTACTTCAGCGTGTCGCCCGCGCTGAAAAAAATGCATGCACGAAAGCGTAACCCGAACGAGTTGCATTTCGCACGTGCTGCGATTAACATTTTTTTTTTCGCAGATCGAGCAGCTGCGAAAGGCTTCAAAGTTCGAGGATGAGATTCGCATGGAGCAGGAGGAACGAAAACGGGAGGAAGAGGAAAAAGCGGCGAGGCGAGAGCAATTCCAGCAAAAAGCCGCGATCTTCGGCAAATAATTGAAGAACGAAAATTATGAGAGAGTAAAAGTAGTCGACTTGTCATTAGAATGCAAAAACCGATTGCCTTAGATTGCTTAGATTTATTTCCGACGCTCGATATCGACGTCGTCAACGAACTGCATAAACCATTTAAATGCGCTCCGAAGCAAAACGTGAAATTGCAAATTTATCGCGACGACTATTATTAGAAGAACTCAAAGTGAGTAATGTAATTTCCGATGCTATTAGCATACGAAAAACGATTTTGCGCCAATCGTCTCTATTTTCGCAAATAAACGGATCATTTCCGCGTGTCAAACGATATCGAAATCCCAATTCAGCAAAATTTTATAACGCTTTTTTTATTTGAAGACTGTGTGTGTGTGTGACATTTTTGCAATACTGTAAATGCGGTAAACGCTGAAGTCCCGTATTTTTGGAGCAAGACAAATAATAATAGCGAGAATAATGAATTTTTTCAAATCGTCACACAATTTTTATTTTATGTATATTTATTATTTACACTACAAATAATTTGACGCATTAGCATTTACTGTATTCGAAATACGTTATTGTTAAGAGTATTTAATAACGTTTGTATAATCGTATATATGTCAATTTTTGTAGATAAATCGGAGTTTTGGAAAATTATTGATATCTATATCGTTCTGCACATATCTATCCTATAAATGTATTTTAAAAGCTATCACAGAGCTATCACATTATTATGATAAAGATTTGCAAAATCACAGATAATGCGCAAACTATTTTTACTTACTTCTTTAATAGCAATTCTATGATAATAACTATAGTATTGTTATAAAATAGTGAATGGTGCTAAACAAGAGTTGTAGAGAAGAAGATTAATTAATAATTACACAAAATGTTTAATATATAAATGTTAATGCAAGCAGGAAACAAATTCCAATAAATTTTAAAAATATTATAACGTTGAATAACTTTTTATCGCAAATATTGAAAGATTATCATAAATAAAGTTTTTAACTTTGAATTTTTAACTTATTGAACAAAATGTAGATGAAATAAATATTAGGAGAAACAGGCTAATTAAGAGACTAGCGCGGAAGTCGGTGCGCAAATTTAATGTTTGAAAGATTCTTTATTAGTATGAACGTTTCGGTCCTGTGATTTGGATCATCCTCAGCATATAGATTTAAAGTGATAAGTGATTTTTTATAAACGTTACTTTACGTTTTTTTAAATTTGATATTAGATTTTTACAATATTATTTTTACAGAATTATTTATTTTTTTTTTAACAAATACTGCCAGGCTTAATATAATTGCCAAGCTTATTTTGTGCCTTTCTTTTTTGGTGCATTTTTGGGGGGAGGTTTTGGTGGTACATTTTCCTTGTTTTTTGTTTTATTTTTTCGTTCTTTGTGCATATTTTTATAGTGGACTTTTAAATTTGATACTCTGTTTTTGTGGACAAAATATATATCCACAATTATTGTCAGAGCAGTAGACTCTGTCTTCCTCCGGAATTTTATTCCGGTTTAGTTCCCTATTAGTTTTTACATTATTGAGGGTTATTCTCTTAATTGCTCCCTTTTCTGCTTCCTTCCTATTTTTCTTGTTGTCCGACATTCTTATTTCTTTTATTGTCCAACTTTACCCCGCACAAACAACACTGACTAGTCAGTGTTGTTTGTGCGTTTGTTTGTGAGGGGTAAAGTTGGCAATAAAAGAAATAAGAATGTCGGACAATAAAAGAAATAAGAAAGAAGCAGAAAAAAGGGCAATTAAGAGAATAACCCTCAATAATGTAAAAACTAATAGGGAACTAAATCGAAATAAAATTCCGGAGGAAGATAGAGTCTATTGCCCTGACAATTATTGTGGATATATATTTTGTCCACAAAAACAGAGTATCAAATTTAAAAGTCCACTATAAAAATATGCACAAAGAACAAAAAAATGAAACAGAAAACAAGGAAAATGTACCATCAAAACTTCCCCCCAAAAAAGCACCAAAAAAGAAAGGCACAAAATAAGCCTGACAATTATATTAAAAATCTGGCAGTATTTATTTAAAAAAAATAAATAATTTTGTAAAAATAATATTGTAAAAATCTAATATCAAATTAAAATAACGTTTATAAAAAATTACGTTAATAAAGAATCTTTCAACATTAAATTTGCGCACCGACTTCCGCGCTAGGCTCTTAATTAGCCCGTCTCTCCTAATATTATTTCAAATATCAGAGTCTTTAATCTCTAACATTAAAATGTAGATGATTAAAGACAATATTGACATACATAAAAAATCGATATTGAATTATTCAAGAAAATGGCCTTAAAGACTTTCGAGTCTCCGATAACGTAAGATTTGTCTCGGCGCGCGCATGTACTTTAATTTTTATTACGATAACTTGTATTTTTTTCTTAAATAGATTTTTTTGTTACACGTTAAATAACATATATGATAATATGTATGTAGAATATAATAAAATATGTATGGTTGTATATCTGCTGTGCGCGTGAACGTATATATACCAAGTTAGAAATATGTTTATTTAATTTTAAATCGAGATACTGAAAAAAATTATATGTAGATAAATGCACAAATTTGGCGAATTGCAGATTTATTGTTATCATTACGCCAATTTATATTTTACTTAAAGAGAGTTTAGCAAAGATGCTTTATTAAATTCTTGACTGATAAAAAGATGATTTATATATTTGATCATTAAAAAGTGTGAAACTATGTTTAAAGTAATAGAAGCTCTTTTAAAAATCTTCGCCAAAATTCTTATTTCCTTATTTTGATAAACATTATTTTATAATAATAATATTATGCAGATATTTAATAGTCTCGGCAGTATACATATAGGTGTGTGTTTTTATGATATACATGTTATTTTTGGCAACATCCTGTACATAATAATTAGAAAGCCTCGAACCTTTATTGTAAGATGTGTGTAAGGTATAGATTGTAAATAAATTTATTCTGTTGCGTCAATTTTTTCGGATTTGATTAATCTAATTTTCAATGAAGTTAAAATTGAATACTGGAAACTGCATCGCGTGTTATTATCGTAAGTATAAATGACAACTAAGAAAAAGTCGAAAATGAAGCAAATTATTAAACAAATGTTACATGAGTTTATGCATCTTTCTATCTTGTATTCCAGATACTTTCTCTCTTCTCATATATTGAAGGAACATTTATAGTCGGGATATTTTTCTTTATTTCACACAAACTTGTGTGCAATATTTCATGTAATGCGTTATAAAGAATTAGATAAAACTGTTATTGAAATAAATTTAAAAGAAAATTCTATGCTTGAATAAAGTAAGGAATTATGACTTATTTTGATTTTAAAATTCTTAAAAAAGCTAATCCAAGACTAATCGTGAAGAATTAATGCATAGATTAATCCTAAATATGCAAATAAAACAAAAAGTACTTATTTATCATTTTTTTATCATAACATATTTTTGTATATTTTGTTGCTTTAATTAAATTATTAAGATATCTTATTATTAAGAGATAACTTTAAATAAGAGATATTGTGTATAAGATCTCATTATTGCATTAAAGAGTAACGATATATTTACAAATTAAATCCGAATTATTTATATTATATTATATTATATTAATATTAATTATATTAATATTAATATTAATTTATATTAATCCGAAAAACCGATGACATTCAACCGTGTTTTCTAAATACAGATATACATACAAACATATATTAATGACATACCTGAAGAATAGAGAGAATGAACCAGAAAAAAAGATTCTTCGCCTTTCTCGAACAAAATTTATATGTATATAAAATTAATATATTAAATTTATAATTTATTTAAAATTTAAATTATATTTATTTATTTATAATTTTATATGTATATGAAATTATTATATTGAATTTAAAATTTAAACCGATAAATATAATAGTTATAATAATTCGGATTAAAATTTTATATGTATATAAAATTATTTATATATAATGAGAATAATTTTAACAATGAGATGACATTAATGTCTATTTTTTAATCATGTGTAGTGATATTCAATTATTTTAAGAGTGAAATTTAGCAATATTGCGTTCCCTAATCGCGTGTGCCCTAATCGCGTGTGCCCTAATCGCGTGCCCTACTCGCGTGCCCTACTCGCGTGCTCTACTCGCGTGTCCTAATCGAATGAATCGATTGCATTCCTGATTACATGCTATTGCACGTAGGTAAAATATAAAGTACGCGAAACATTTTCGTATCCTCTCAATGGTACTCTAAAATGTACCTCTAGCTACATTTTGGCCAGTATTGGCCGTTTATTTTGCGTAGCCTATATCAATTCTACGAGCCAGTTGGATCTACCTTTCCTGGCTACATTCTCGACCTCTAACCAGAAAACGAAATAGGAGATAAACACTTCTTTCATTGCTGGCTACTTATTGTCGGCGAATAGAAAGCGCAAAGATTTTATATGCGCCCGTTTGCGTTGACGGTTTGTTAAACGCACGCATTTCGATCGAGGAAGGAGAAAAACTCCTTCTTTCGCCGGCTAATTATTACTGCCAGCAGATAAGCGTGAACATATCACGCTCGTTGACGATCGTATGACATTACGATCATTCGTTGGATGTTGATTTTAATATGACTTTACTTTATCCAAGAAAAAGCCAAGTTTTGAATCAAAATTAATTGATTGAAATTGTTATAATAACATATAATTTATAATATAATGTAATTTATAAAACAAAATAAAATTAATTAAACACATATATCATTTTTCATCCCTTTACGGGTAATTTAATTAATTGACAACTTGGTTTTATATCAGTTAAAGCAAAGTTTAACTACAAAATTCTAGAATATAGATGGATGGGCTATAAAAAATTAGGATAAGATTGGCGCACGTTATAAGATTAAGTTACCATCGCATTTAATTAATAAAATTATTAACGTTCTATATTCAATAAAATACTAGGGTTCTATATTCAATAAATCAAATAAAATCTATTAATTAAAAAAATGCTTTCTATAATTTTCCTCCTTTAATTTATAATTTATTATTTACTTTATAACTTATAATTTACTTTTGCAATAGATGTAATGGATATTGAGAGATCATATTAAAAGTTATTTAACCTAATTATTTAACCTAATCTCTTCTAGCTCATCCATTTTTAGGCAACGGACCTAACTACAATCTACAATCTACATCTACAATCTACACAAATCCGTTACCTCAAAAGTTAAAGAAAGTCACTCACCGACACTGATGCACAACAGCGGAGTTGTTGAGTTATTGAAGCTACGTTGTCTGTAACATACAAATATAAAATCCAAATTATAGCAGTGCTGAAAATAATTAATATTTCAAGAAACTGTTATTATTGTACGCGCCGAATTTTATATCCGATGCATACAATAATAAACAAATATATAAATATGGAATAATTTTATAAATAAAAATAAAACAATTTTTTAAATAAAATAGAAATTTTTATACAATTTATATAAAAGTTTCTCTTTCTCTCTGAGTCTCTTTGGTTTTAATCGTTCAAATAAATGAACCGAATTAATGCGTGTATACGCGACTTACAATAACAAATATACAAATAACGATACTCACCCTAGGGTTGCTCCGCTGGTGCCCGATGCCTCTCCCCCCATAGGCCTCCTCCTTCTTTCAGGTTGTCAGGGATGTCAGCTTAAATTGATCTGTAATTAAAAAATAGAATTCAAATTGTAGCAGCGCCCAAAATAATTAATAATTCAAAAAATTATTATTATAACATTTAATTTTATATTCGACGTATAATAATGAGCGGATATATAATGAAATAATTTTCTAAATTTTGAAAAAAACTATTTTTTTTAATAGAAACTTTTACAGGATTTATAAAAGAAGTTCATAACAGTATTTTTGTCTAATTCTTTCTTTTTTTAAATAATTCAAATAAACCGAATTAATGCGCGTACGCGATTTATATAACAATTAATATACAAAATAATAAATACCTCAGGATTGCTTCGCCGGTGCCTGCGATGCCTCTCCTAGGCCTCCTCCTCCTCTCAGATTGGCAGGGTTGTTTAAGTCCCTTGACTAACACACGCGACATTGTCTTTAAACGGTACTCCCGCACTTGTACGCGCGATACTTTTAACGGCACTCCCGAATTTTACGATCGAAGCCCATTTCACATGAAAATCACACTTCGAGTCAACAAGTCGGGATAGCAACGGTACTTTCGAGCAAAGATTAAGCCCGAAGCGGAAGAAGATGGAATCGACGCGAATGGGATTCGCTCGACTCTTGTCCGTGCCTATTCGTATCTCGGTCCGACTCGAACTCGATTAGGCAGATTTCGAATGAGACGCCAGGGTGCTATACCACAGGCGATATCACAAGGCAGGTAGACGCGAAAAGAGTGAAGATACCCATTTTCGATGCTAACAATATAGACAATCTAGAAAATGGGAGTGCAACCTCTTTTCGCGAGCTGAAATCGTACCTAAGTTAGTCTCGTCAGCCGACCCATGCGAAATATAAATATCATTGCGATATATGGCTGGTAGACGGTAAAAGAGAAGGAACCCATTAACAACGATTCCAAGACAATCTACCGATTCGGATCGAACCGTTTGTCTAAGCAGAGCGTGTACCTCAATCAGCCGAATCTTGAGAATAAACTCAAAACCGCGCAAGCATCGTACGTGGATGTACATGCCATACGCACGCGGCCGGCGTCACCTCGTGTCGCGAAACACTAGGCATGAAGACGTTGCATTCGCAACGCCTCAAAGAGACATCCCATTCTGTCGGCATCGGAAGTGCGATCCTCGATGACAATAATGAATTCGGGCTATTACGCGAAGACGCGACGACGTCGCGAATGCCGATCCGCGGCACATCGGAAACCGACGACGCACGTGCGTCCAACCCATCAAATGAGCGCGCCACATAAGAGCCATTAAGACTCGTGGCAATGCTGTGTTTAGGGTCCTTCTCCTTCAGGATAAACCTTTAGGATAAACCTTAAAGTTAAAGTTTATCCTTAAGGATTAACCATCCAGATACTATATAATCTATAATAAAATAACATTAATTCAACATACATTTAGAGAGCGCAGAAATGAAATTCTACTAAACAAGTTCTAAATTCTAAAACATAGACGGATGAGCTATAACAAATTAGAATATCATCGACGCGATATAAGAATTTTAATTATTATCATTACATGTAATTTTTAAAATTAGCATTTTCTTTATTAAATAAATTAGATAAAATTGTTTAATTGTAAAAATTGCTTTCTATAATTCTCCTTCTTTAATTTGTGCTTTAACTTATGTTTGGAACAGATGAATGTTAAGAGAATTTATTAAAAGATATTTAACCTAATTTGTTCTAGCTCATCCATTTTTAGGCAACGGACCTAACTACAATCTACAATCTACATCTATAATCTCCACAAATCCGTTACCTCAAAAGTTAAAGAAAAGTTGTCACTCACCGGCACCGATGCGCAACAGCGGAGTTGTTGAGTTATTGAAGCTACGTTGTCTGTAACATACAAATATAAAATCCAAATTATAGCAGTGCTGAAAATAATTAATATTTCAAGAAATTGTTATTATTGTACGCGCCGAATTTTATATCCAATGCATACAATAATAAACAGATATATAAATATGGAATAATTTTATAAATTCTAAAAAAAAACAATTTTTTAAATAAAATGGAAATTTTTATACGATTTATTTAAAAGTTTCTTTTTCTCTCTGAGTTTCTTTTGTTTAAATCATTCAAATAAATGAACCGAATTAATGCTTGTACACGACTTATAATAATTAATATACAAACAACGATACTCACCCTAGGGTTGCTCCGCCGGTGCCCGATGTTTCTCCTAGGCTTTCTCCTCCTCTCAGGTTGTCAGGGATGTCAGCTTAAAGTGATCTGTAACATAAAAATAAAATTCAAATTGTAGCAGCGCCCAAAATAATTAATAATTCAAAAAATTATTATTGTACGCATTTAATTTTATATTTGACGTATAATAATGAGCGGATATATAATGAAATAATTTTTTAAATTTTGAAAAAAAACAATTTTTTTATAATAGAAACTTTTACAGGATTTATAAAAAAAAATCATAAAAATATTTTTGTGTCTAACTCTTTCTTTTTTTAAATAATTCAAATAAACCGAATTAATGCGTGTACGCGATTTATAATAATTAATTTACAAATAACAATACTCACACTACGGTTGCTTCGCCGGTGCCCGATGCCTCTCCTAGGCCTGCTCCTCCTCTAAGGTTGTCACAGGGACTTCAGCTTAAATTGATCTGTAATATAAACGTAGAATTCAAATTGTAGCAGCGCCCAAAATAATTAATAATTCAAAAAATTATTATTGTATGCAAATTTAATTTTATATTTAATGCGTACAATAATGAGCGGATATATAATTAAATAATTTTCTAAATTTTGAAAAAAAAACAATTTTTTTATAATAGAAACTTTTACAGGATTTATAAAAAAATTCATAAAAATATTTTTGTCTAACTCTTCCTTTTTTTTAATAATTCAAATAAACCGAATTAATGCGTGTATACACGATTTATAATAATTAATATACAAATAACGATACTCACCCTAGGATTGCTCCGCTGGTGCATAATACCTCTCCTAGGCCTCCTCCTCCTCTCAGGTTGTCAAGGATGTCTGCTTAAATTGATCTGTAACATAAAAATAGAATTAAAATTATAGCAGCGCCCAAAATAATTTATAACTCAAACAATTATTATTGTATGCATTTAATTTTATATTTAACGTATAACATAATGAGCGGATATATATTGAAATAATTTTCTAAATTTTGAAAAAACAATTTCTTTTAAATAGAAACTTTTACAGGATTTATAAAAAAAAATTCATAAAAATATTTTTGTCTAACTCTTCCTTTTTTTTAATAATTCAAATAAACCGAATTAATGCGTGGATACACGATTTATAATAATTAATATACAAATAACGAAACTCACCCTAGGATTGCTCCGCTGGTGCATGATACCTCTCCTAGGCCTCCTCCTCCTCTCAGGTTGTCAGGAACGTCAGCTTAGATTGATCTGTAATATAAAAGTAGAATTCAAATTGTAGCAGCGCCCAAAATAATTAATAATTCAAACAATTATTATTGTATGCACATTTAATTTTATATTTGATGCGTACGATAATGAGCGGATATATAATTAAATAATTTTCTAAATTTAAAAAAAAACAATTTTTTTATAATAGAAACTTTTACAGAATTTGTAAAACAATTCATAAAAATATTTTTATCTAACTCTTTCTTTTTTAATAATTCAAATAAACCGAATTAATGCGTTTACGCGATTTATAATAATTAATATACATATAACGATATCTCACCTCAGAGTTGCTCAGCCGGCGCCCGATGCCTCTCCTAGACCTCCTCCTCCTCTAAGGTTGTCAGGGACGTCAGCTTAAATTGATCTGTAATATAAAAATAGAATTCAAATTGTAGCAACGCCCAAAATAATTAACAATTCAAACAATTATTATCGTATGCACATTAATTTTATATTTTAATTTTATATTTGATGCGTACAATAATGAGCGGATATATAATTAAATAATTTTCTAAATTTTGAAAGAAATTAATTTCACTTGTGCGTTGCATACGTTTTGTATATTAAAGCGTCGAAAGGTTTGAAAATATTATAACAGCGCGGAGAGACGCGAAGAGACGCGCGGTGGCACGGAGCGACGCGGGAGAAAACGCGCGAAAAAAGGCTGACGGGCGGGGGGGGGGAAGGGGGAGGAGAGACGGTTGCAAGAGATACAACTAATTAATTGATCCAATCCGCGGAAGAATGAAAAGATTATCATTAAATATCAATAGAAAAATGTTATACCATAAGTATTTCACTTGTGCAAAATATTATAACAGCGAGGAGACGCGAAGAGACGCGGTGAAACGGAGCGACGCGGGAGAAAACGCGGTAAAGATGGCAGGAGAGGGAGGAGAGACGGCTGCAAGAAATAATTAATCGATCCAATCCGCAGAAGAATGAAAAGATTATCATTAAATAACAATAGAAAAATGTTATACCTTAAGTATTTCACTTGTGCGTTGCATACGTTTTGTATTTTAAGGCGTCGAAAGGTTTCAAAATATAATAACTGCGAGGAGCGATGCGAAGAGATGCGCAGCGGCACGAAGCGACGCCGGAAAGAGAGGGAAGACGGGACGGTGTAATGGCGGAACGGAGGAACGAACTAAGCGCGCGCGATTCAAACGGCGACATCGTCGATTCGCCGAACGCGCAAGTCCCGACCAATCAGAATACACCACATGGATACATTCGAGTTGTCGCTCGTCGACGAGAGATGAGTGCAACGCGTTGCGTCACATGAGCGTGTATGAGCAATACAATTGTCAAGCATGTCACGGTTCGCTGTCAGGTGTAATAAATCCGTCGAAAATCACCGCGAAGAAGGATACTATCGGCATTTACGTGTATTTATAATTACATATATGTGCATTATGCAAAGGTTGCTAACGTGAACGCCAAACACAGAGATGCCACGGACGGACGGTATGACACCGAACCGTTTCGTCGTCTCCTTCGTCTTTATTTCGGGAATCGCGGTTATTGTTATCGCCGCATTACTGGCATAATATCTACGCGGCTTATCCATCGATTACGAAGGTGAGTAAAAGTTGATAAACATACCTGCATACTCTTATAACCATGTTTGCCATGACATGTGAGGTGAAAATATTTATTGTGATATTTGCGAAGACTTGACAGTTTATTTCGATCCTTTCTTTCAGAGCATGAATTCCGTCACGTGTTTGTGCCGCTTCCCTCGGAAAGTATTATGGATGTCTACGACGACAACACAGTCGCTTTTGCATTGGGTAACATCGAACTCGATAAAGTTCGTTCAGAATACCGTGGCGTCGACAGCAGAGGCCCTGACGTCTTTGCATTTGGAGCACTGGAGATGAAATTATCTGGAAAGCAAAAGAAAGCTATAAAATTGTTCCAACATGCTGTGGCACTAGCACCTTGTCATCCAGATGTTTTGAATCATTATGGAGAGTTTTTAGAACATACTCAGAATATAATTAAGCTAATGATTGATGATGAACAATATAATTAAAGCTAATGAATTTTATATACGTGCTTTAACTTATGAACCAAACCATGGCGCTTTGATAAACAGTCATAGGACAGCTCGTGTAGTTGTGGAACTTGACAGAATAATGCTCAGACTGGATGAGAAAAGGAATACACTATCCATGATACTTGATAACAATGTCGCATTAATACATGCTAAAAAAGAAGCTTATTTTCACCATATTTATCATACAGTTGGAATCGAGGGAAACACTATGAATCTAGCACAAACAAGAGCCATAGTCGAGACACGCATTGCAGTTGACGGAAAGAGTATTGATAAACACAATGAAATCTTTGGATTAGATGCTGCCATGAAATATATAAATGCCGACCTTGGTCAATGGGTAAGTTTCTAATAATTTTGAGAAAATCTAAATATCCTGTTTGTTACTATTCTAACATTTATTATTCATATGTAAATGTTTCAGGGTAGGGTAATGTTTCCATTTCTATAAAAGATGTATTAGAGATACATAGGCGCGTGCTAGGGCATGTGAATCCTATTGAAGGTGGTGAATTTCGAAGGACTCAAGTGTATGTTGGTGGTCATATACCTCCAGGTCCAGACAATATACATTATTTGATGGAGGAGTTTGCATTATGGTTAAATAGTGAACAAGCCATCAGAATGCATCCAAGGTAAACAGATCTTTCATTTTACATTTACTATATATCTTTTCTCTTGCATGTATTTTTATTCCAAGATTTTGTTCAAAATTTTAATTCAGAAATTTTTTTTGTAGATATGCGGCTCTCGCACATTATAAATTAGTACATATACATCCGTTTGCTGATGGAAATGGTAAAACATCTTGCTTACTTATGAACATGATTCTTATGCAAGCAGGATATCCGCCTGTTATCATCCACAAGCAACACTGTCATAAATATTATGAAAACTTGCAATTAGCAAATACCGGAGATGTGAGACCATTTATAAGGTTTATAGCAAAATGCACAGAGCAGACATTGAATTTATTCTTATGGGCAACTAGCAAATTTTCTCGACAACTTCCTGCTCTGAGCCAAGAGATTTTGTTGACAGAAAAGCATAATACGATTATTTTGGATGACAAGAGCAGTGAAATAATGGAAAATGATTGAGAAGTAAGAGTCAAGTCAAAATCTAAAATATTTTTGAGACCAAAGAATGTATTAATATTATTTAAATTTTATATCATTATTTATTAATAATTTTAATTTTTAAACTCGTGTAATTCAAAGCTTAAACAATTTACATAACTATTTAAAGATGGAGGTATTGAATAATCGTTAGAATCAAATCTATTTATAAATAAGATTTCTATAGAGCTAAAGCATATCGCTCTTATTAATATTTAATTTATGAAAATATGATTATAATATTTAAAAGTTGCCAATTTATTTTATTGCATATCCATGTAAATACGAATCTTCCATTGTACTATATAAAATATGAATTAATTTATAATATTTGTAATATATTTAAAGTGTATATATAATAGATGTAATAGAACAAATATAAATTACACATTATCTACATCGATCCTCTTATGATTGCTTCGATTTGAATCAAAAACAAGTTAATATAGTGCTGCACATTAATTATGCAATAAAATAATTTAAAGCGTATTTCTTTAAATTAAAATTACATTGTGTAAATATAATCCAAACTTTTATAACTTTCACGTACACTATTGTTAGAAAAACTTAATGAATGGTATAGAATGTCGCATTGTTTAAAAGATTCTATTGAACATTAGATTGATGGAAAGACTTAACTAGTATTTATTAAATTCCATGCACGGTGGTTTCAACTTGTCGGATTTAAAATGATCTACATCGATCCTTCTTTCTTACAATCCAATCAATCAAGTTCTTCAAACTGACGAAAGAAACAAAGCTCCTTTTTTAGCCACAGAACCCAACAGCAAATATAAATTTATATTATTAATATAAGTATTAATATTATATAATATATTAATTATATATAAATATATATTTATTCTCCTAAATTCCGGGTCGCGCGCGTTATTGGAGCAGATATCAGTAGACATTGCGACCGAAAGGCGGTATTTCTTTCGTGGCACTCCCTAGCGAAAACAATTCATTATAATTAAGCGTGCGCTTGCAAAATCAATTAGTTACGATTACGCGCTCACTAATTACATGATTACAATTAATAAGCGCGCGCGGCCCCATGCACGACGCTTCCGACTTCAATGGCTGGTGACGCGCACATGATTATGGCGGGAAAAGCGCGCGACACTCGATACTCGCGGTCTCTTGCGATATCTCTAACTCCGCGACTAAATGTATTTATCTTCATGTTATTTGAATCATATTGAATTTTTTACAAAATAATTAATAAATAAATTATTCACCTCACGATCGCTCTTCCATCGCCTGATGCCGCTGCGTGCCTTATCCTCCTCTCTTATTTCACCGTTGTCTTTCGTGGCACTCCCTAGCGAAAACAATTCATTATAATTAAGCGTGCGCTTGCAAGAACAATTAATTACGATTACGCGCGCACCAATTAACTGAATACAAATAATAAGTACGCAAAATCTTGTACGACGCTTCCGACTTCAGTGGCACCTTTCATGGCGACGCGCACATGATTATGGTGGGAAAATAATGCGGGAAAAGCGCGCGAAGCTCGATACTCACAGTCGCTCGCGATATCTCTAGAGACTAACTTCGCATGCGCGTAAATAACAGAGGTTTTAACTTTTAACAATAATCGAAAATTATTACAATATGACACTAATTATGATTTCGTAATACTTCTCACAATCATGTCTCGAAAATTAATGCGTCACATACGGAGAGCGCGTCGCGTCCTTGTCTATCTGTTCGCCGCGAAGGTCGCCGCGCGAATGACAACAATGTGACCGCGCGTAAATAATAATGATACGCCGCACGTCGCCAAACGCCGGATTTACATACTACGCAATCGCAAATTATTAAAATATGATTCTAATTATGACTTACTCACCAATTAAATGCGTAGCGATTCCAAATCAATCCGTCCCGCGTTCGCGACGTTTCATTACTGACTTCGGAACGACGTCGGTAATGCAACTTCACATTGATATGATGCGTCAATATACCTACTTCACGCGAATAAAGCGAGCGAAATATTTGCTTCGAAATAAAATCGTCGCTTTGATACACTTACGAGTTACTTAGTCGTGGGAATTAAATAATTGCGCGAAATGATATTCACTAATTTAATGCGTAACATACGGAGAGCGCGTCGCGTCCCTGCCTATCTGTTCGAGTGTCGCCGCGCGAATGACAATGAGACCGCGCGTAAATAATAACGATACGCCACACGTCGCCAAACGCCGGATTTATATACTACGCAATCGCAAATTATTAAAATATGATTCCAATTATGACATACTCATTTATGATATACTCAATTATAATATACTCACCAATTAAATGCGTCGCGATTCGGAATCAATCTGTCCCGCGTTTGCGACGTCTCGTTGCCGACTCCGGAATCGGAATGACATCAGCAGCGTCACGTTGATTCTGGCGGGAAAATAACGCGAGAAAAGCGCGCGAAGTTCGAATCACGGTCACTCGCGATTTCTAGAGATTAATTTCACGTGCGCGGGGATAGTAGAGGTTTTAACAAATCATCGATGATTACAAACGTCGTATTTATATGGGTTACGCGGTCAACAATTATTAAAATATATATTTTTAATATTTGTCATATCATACAATTATTCTAAATATATGAATTGTTCTTATATAAGACCGTGAACTAGACATATCGCGTCTAGTTATTTTATGCCTCATGGCTGTTGATTCAAGAAGAATATTTGATATTTCATTTGATCATAACCTATTTGGACAAAAAGGACAAAGATTTCTTTATTCTGATTGTTCAGTCCAACGATTAGAAATTAGAAGCATTTGTAATATCAACTGAAGTACATGGTTATAGTCAATGTTAATATCTCTCGGATTTTTTTCGCGGTTTACATTTTATTTACAACGATTGTGATAAGTAGTGCGTTATCATTAATTACATAGCGATATCGCATATTAATTGCGGCATATATCTACCGGCGTTGCCAGTGCGTTATCACCAATTATCACTGTTTAAAAAATATCTCTTAAACTAGACGTATGTGTATTTTTCAACATTCGTATTGTAAGACGCATCCAGAGACGATACAAGAAAATCAGGATGACATCTGCACAGGTAATCATTTTTCTTATATATGATTGATATATTTCTATAATTTTTTATAGCAAAAATCTGTGATAAAATAACGTGTGAAATGATTGTATAGAAAAGAAATATATATTTTGCAGGTAAAGGAATTAGTAAACTTATACAAATCGTTAGCTGCACATCCATCTTTAAGCGGTGCACGGATTCTGGGTACTGCAAGTGGTAGATTATCCATACAAGGCTTATGGACACAAAGAAATCTGGAGAGGAAGACAGATCAACGTTTCCTGCAAAAATATGACTTGAATTCAGACCTGACTCCAATCTCCAGTGGATTTCCAATTGATGTTACCACAGAGTATATATAATTTGCATATATCTAATAAATAATATATAAAATATTCACAATATTGCTTATATCTGAATAAATCTGTTTTGAATAGGCTCATGTCCACCTTGACAAAAAATGAAGAACGTAGAGCTGTGTTGCGACAAGCTATAATTGATAATTCTACAAAGCAATTTATAGAAATTTGGGATAAGCAGCATTTTGTAAAGAACTACGATCTATCTGCTTTGGATGTCCATGGCGATGTTTATACAGATGGTACGAACAAATCTCAAATTTTTTATTTTTTAATACATATTAACTATATGTTTCTTTTTGCAGTTGAATTCCGGTCGTTTGAGTGGTCCCCTGATAATACCAAAGTATTATATATAGCAGAAAAGAAGCTTTCTAAATCGGAACCATTTTATAAGCAAAAACCATTAGATAAGAAAGATAAGGAGAAGAAAGAGGATGAAGAAGCAACAATGGTAAGACTTTTCCTTTTTTAAATACGCTTAATACTCTATTTTTGTATGAATAATCTATTACATTTTGTATCATTACTAACCTTTCTTGTTAATTCAGGGTAATGAATATATCTATAAGCCACACTGGGGAGAGCAACTGGTAGGAAAACATCGATCTGTTGTTGTAGTTCTTGATACGACAACAGACAACATTACAGTTTTATCTGGAATACCGGATGAGCTTTCTCCTGGCCAAGTAATTTGGACAAAAGATCAGGATGTCGTTGGTGTTGCTTGGAAGCACGAGCCACAATACTTAGGTCTAATTGCATGCACCAACAGATATTCCTGGATATTCTTATTGAAAAATGGAGAATACCGTAAGAAATATTTAAATAATTGTTATAGAAAATATGCATATATAAAACAAGAAAATATTATGATAACTTTTATTACACAGGGAAGTTATCTGACGAAGAATGCGCTGTACACAGCCCTAGAATTAGCCCTGATGGAAATTATCTTATTTGGTTACAAAGGGAAGCTGGTGCTGTCCCACATCATAATGCACACGCGCTTGTGTTACGAGATTTGAGAATAGAGAAAAATCATGTAATATTATATTAAATTAAGAATTACATTAATTAGGAATTAAAAGAGAAAACTTGTTTACTGTTTTGAATATCAAACTTTTCTATTTTAAATCTAGGTTAACCAAATTGTGGAAATAGTACAAATGAGCAAAACAATTAATCATAACAAGCACTTTTATGGAATATATGGCCGTTTACCTCATCATTGTTGGAGTGATGACTCTCAGTACTTATTTTTCAGTACACCTCAAAGGAACAATATCGTTTCATATATTGTTAATATAAGTAAGATATCAAAATTTTATGTTGATAGAACTATAATTTATCACATAATATTTCCCTGTTATTTATACCACTCATAAAAATTATAAATTTTATTTACAGAAACAAAAGATATTACTGAAATAAAAAATGATGGAAGCAGTCTTACTATATTAGATGTAAAAGGGGATGTAATTGCATTTTTAAATACTTCCTTAACACAACCTGCCAGCCTTATGGTAGGTCGTTTTAAAAGTAAAGCAGAAAATATTGGCGATATCGCCAAGACTACGATTACAACTCCAATGAAAATTGATGAGCTTAAAGGAATTATGTACGAACCTCATGAATATATTTATAACAACGATGACAGCATAAGTAAGTGGCTTGCATTGTTTTTGTGTGATTTTTCTTATAACTATCTCAAAAAATTATATCTTTGTATATATGTTATTTTCAGAGCAATTTAACTTTATTTACTTTGGTCCAAAAAGTGGTAAAGATAAATCAGTTCCTTTTGTAGTAGTACCACATGGAGGCCCTCATAGCAATTTCACAAATATATTTTCGTTGGATCACTCTTTCTTGGTATCAGCAGGTATTATATTTAAATTATATTTCTCTGTGTAAGTATATGAATGAAAAATATATAGGACGCAGATGACTGAATCGAGAATCGACCCAGATCATTCTATTCTCTCTGGACGCCTGCTTTTATCTTTGAGTTATTCAGATCCTACCCATTGATATTCTTCTGCTTGTTTATACTCTGTTTTATAAGAGAATAGATTCGATTCGCGCATCTAATAGTAAAATAAGAATTGAAGTGACATGATGCTCGATAAAATTGTGTAACAAAAAAGATATATTTTTTGAAAGATATATTCATATAATCTTATTTGTTTGCCTAATGAACGGTATTTACGGAGGGATCTGTGCATCATGGACAAAAATCAAGTCCTCTCTTATGGAACAGATATTTAATGGCGCTTTATCTAAATCTGTAATGTTCAAAGAGATTATATGCTTAGTGAATTAATTACATAAAATTTTCAGGTTTTGCAATAGTACAAGTAAATTATCGTGGTTCCACGGGAATGGGCAGCGCGACTGTAGAATATCTTCAAGGGAGAGTTGGAGACATAGATGTGAAGGACTGTATAACTGCTACGCAAGAAGCAATCAAAAAGTATCCTTGGCTCGATCTTGAACGCATAGGTCTTTGCGGTGGATCTCATGGTGGATTTTTGGTAACACATTTAAGTGGACAAGTTCCGGTAAGCGAAACAAATATAATGGATTTGTACAATAAACTTTGTAATTTAAATATCGCATAAGTTATACACACAAAGCAAATATATTCATTCAGTATAAAAATTTACTTTTATTTCAGGATATGTACAAAGCAGTAGTCGCGAGAAATCCGGTAATCGATATCTCCATCATGTTTGGTACATCGGATATCCCTGATTGGTAAAAAGATACTTAACATCTAATAACGTTATTATTCACGTCTAAATTATTCAATACCCCGTATTTGTATTTCAGTCGCAATACTCTGACTAAGGAAGAGAAAATAGCGTATCTTCATAATGTGTAAGCTTAACCGTTATCTCAAATGTATCCACCAATCGCGACTAAGCTTGACTGAAATACAGTTTTCCTTTTTTCTCTTTTTGTAAATGTACTGTGAATTATATGTGACGATAATTCACACACAAATGTTTGGACTGGCATCAAATTGTTGTATTTTAATACGAATGTGATTTAATTTTTATTGCAGGTGCGCTGTAGAGGCAGGTTTCTCTTACATTATTTCCGGTCCTTGGCCCGATAACATCGACATGTTCGTGAAAATGAAGAAATGCTCACCGATTTCGCACATCGATAAAGTTAAGGCACCCACTTTGATTTGCATTGGGACGAAAGATTTACGAGTACCATCCTCTCAAGGAACAATGTGGTACCATCGGCTCAAAACTAACAAAGTGAAAACTAAGTAAGTTGATACTTGTATTTAAGTACAATGGATTCAAAATTGTGCATTGCGTTATCGAAAAAAATTGACACGTTGCAGAATGCTCGTATATGAAGACAATCATCCATTATCAACTGGACCAGCTAAGATTGATCACATCATCAATGATTGTCTGTGGTTACTCGAGCATACATCTATACATACAGAATTCAAAGACAAGAAATAAATGTTCATCTCGCAATATTTGATTTTTTACATGTGTATATATATCTATAAGTCTTTATTATCACAAGTTGGATATTTACACAATATTGTTACATACATTTTATAAAGAGGCTTATATAACATATACATTCAATCTCAAAAATATACACGCACACGTCTATAGGGTCTGTATATATTGTTACAAAATTTTTATACTTTTATAGATACAAAAGTTGTTATAAACATATCTCCGCGCTTACCTAAATAAGATATATCGTTTATCAAAAAGTATGCTATAATACAGCAAGTTCATATATCATTTGTTTTGTGAATGTTTATATGAACACAATAGATCCCATTTTTTTTTTCCTCGAAATGATTACAATTCACTTTTCTTGCCCAATATTAATACAAATATGATATGTATATAATAATTTAAATGAGAAAGGTTAACAGCAATAAGAAATAACTTTACATTTAATTAACATATTTAAAAAATACTGCACTGATATTTCGATGTAAGAAGTTGCAATTATATTTTGTTAAATATCGAAAAGCAATTTCGTGATCTATGTTCCTTTATTGATTAATGAACAAATTTCTCGCAATATATATTTTAATATTTATTAGAAAGTAATACCAAACTCTAAACTCAAACTTAAAGATAATACATAAGAAAAAACAAAACTTAACCGAGTTAGGTATTAACTGTGCATTCCTTGTAATCTCATCAATATACAAGAAACAAACATGACGTTAGTATAATAGTACTGCAGTGCAGTGACGTAACTGTATATGGATGTAGAGGAATAGCACTTCGATTGCGAGGGTTGATTGCATTGATCAAATACATCAAAATTGATGTATGCAAAACATTGATTTTTAAAAGCTTTCTTATTTACATAGAAAAAAAGGAGGAACATGAAATGAGAATTTGTCCGAAAAAAAATTCATTACTAAAGGATAGTATCTATTATATATATTTGTTACAATTCCGTGTCTCTTGATTATGGCTTATATATAATATCAACAACATTTTAAAGCTGCTTTTAACTTCCAGCTCGTGTTGGCACGCGACATCAAAATTGACTATATTCACGTTAATTTTTCTTTTTTATCAAGGCTCTTATTTCCAATAAAATTTTGTTCACACTTTGTGGAACAGATATGTGCGGGAATATGTGCGGAAAAGTGCGGCCTAGTTACGTCATGTGGGTGCACGCAACACAGTGTCTAATTAAAACATTAGACGACGTGTTCAACGCGCTTAACTCTAATCAGATTCAATAACTTACGATCTGGCAGGATTACTCTGTTCGGGGAATAATGAATCGTAACTGGGAGGCAGATCCTTGTTCGCAACGGGGGAAGACACCGCGACCTCCAGCATAGGAGCCGTGGGTACTGCGCGATTGGATCCCAGACCTCCGTCCGCGTCCGGCAAGGAACCAGGCCGCGAGCACATGTGCGGACCGGCGCAATCCGATGACCAGCACAATTTACGAGATTTCTTGCAGATCCACAGACACATGATGAAAATGATGAAGCAGAGGATCATGGTGGTGACCGCTCCTACAGTGACTTTCGTGGCAGTATCGTCTTTGGGAAACCGATCGGTGATATATGAGCAATTGATCTCGTCCGAACAAATATCGAGAGGGCAATTGTAAATCATATCGCACAGGTATTCCTTCCGAATGCAAATGTTATTTCCAACCGGTTTGTATCGCTCGGAATCCACTTTCTCGCAATCTGCAAATAAATTATCAAAAAAGGTAATCTGTAATTTGTATATATTTGTTACATTTGATATATTAGAATATTAGGTATATTAGAATGAGAAACATACTTTTGTATGGAGTGTAAACTATACTAAGATCCAGATTTTCTCCATCCTGAGTTATTCTCTCCTTGGAGATGAATATCTCAGTTTCCATTTCTGTTGTAACAGATCCCATTGCAAACAGTTTCCATTTCTTAATAGGATCAAACTCGGCAAATTTGTCATGTGAATGTAGCAGTGTATCATCCATATTATGTGAATTATCTTCAAATTCAGCAACCGGAAAGTACATTCCCAGGCGATCTATATCTCCGCAGAACTTGTCCGTATAATGACCGTCGGATCTCTTAAACTAATAAAACACCTGTTAAAAGTCTAATGTTGTAAGTACAAATTTTAATTATATCAATCTTGATTAAATTTTTGCCAACATAATCAACAATAATATGCTGCAAATTTCTTTTATGTAAAATGTAAAAGCACATAATGTATATACATTATCTCTATATAGATTAAATTTATTCAGTTCTATACTAAACTTTATTTGAAAGCTTGATCTGAAAGTTAGTACAATCTATCATTTTAATAATTTGAGAAAATTAATTTAAGATTAATTTTAAATTTATTAAAATGTAATTTCAGCAAATTCTTTAGAATCATTGATTAAACAAACCAAATTTTTTCACATGTAATATTTGTCATGTTTCTTATATAATCTATTTGTAATATATTATATATTGAGGAAATAATGTATTGAAAAAATTAAAATTTCTTTTTTTAGAATATTATCACACTGGACACATAAATGCTAAATAAATATGCAATGCTAAGTAATTACTATGAGACCTTCAAGAGAGATGTTTTCAAAGATGAACGTAGTGGAAGATTAACCACAGTTATTTCTTAGGTAATAATAAACTGTATACATTAATATTATATGGATATATGTAATTTTATATACACGTACACACATACACACATACTTTAAAACTTTATAAAATGCACAAAATTTAGGAAACATATTTCAAATGTACGAAACATTGAAACTTGCCTAATATAATGTTTGCGATAAAGAATCAAAATAATTATATTATCAAACAGTTTTATTCCTCAGAACGAAAAACTCCGTCAGTGAAAAGTTTGATCAAACTAAGGAGAAAGTATCTGATTTGCTCATCTATTAACTCACCCGTACAAAATCCAAACACTGGTCGCCTTTGCGTCGAAAAAACATCTTGTGGATAACTGCGAAGAGACCCTCGCCTCTCCCGGTCTTGAAGGTGAATGTGCAAATTTGATCCTTCATGACGAACCAACGATCGAACATGTGACGGGACGTGACAATCGCCGCGGTGCCATTGCGTATGTCGTGCTGATGCCTCTTGTTCAAAGGATGACAGATCTTGTCATTCTCGAGAGCATCTATGAGAAGAAAGCACACAGGAAGGTGAGGTTAGAAAACGAGAGCTCACACATGCACAACAGAAGATATGTGCCATGACATTCGCGGTGCATTCTTGACAGCCTTACGACTCGAACTTACAGTCGTTGTAATTATCGTGACGCACGCACGAGCACAGATGCGCGATCGCGATCAGGAGATAGACGACGACGCTCGACGAGGCGCGTGGCTGGACCATTTTTTTTTCTTTTTTTTTGGGATGCGACTCGTGCGCGGCCCGCAAGTGTCACAAAGCCATATATGCAGAACGTGAGAAACGGTCGCACGGTCGACGCATACAGGTCGGATGACGCGATGACGAAACGCCGTTTATTCCTCTTCCGCCACGCCGAGAGAGAGGGATTCTGCGAGATTATTTTCGTGAAATCGAGCAGCGAGACCCGAAACCCGGAACGCGACTCTCTGCTCTCTGTCTCTGCGACGCCCAACGTCGTTATCGAGAAATGCGTCATCCCCATCTAGCGGCGGGGGTGAGGGGGAGGATACCAAAACAAGTCGTGACGTCATTCGAGGACATCATGCTCGATAGGCGAGACATCGATCATCGAGATCTCGATCTCGATCGAGACCTCAAAAGGATATGCTGCGGCGCGCTTCCTTCAGAGCGCAACGTTCACTTTGGAGAGAACGTCGAAACGAGAGAAATAGTTAATTATAATTAAATAGTTAATAATAGAAGCGGGAATATAATGTGCTGCGAAGCGCCGAGTAGAAAAATTCACGTGGAGTTTGGCGAAGTAGAAACGGGCGCTACAGCTGTCAAGTGGATAGAGATAATCAACGAAAGTTGCGTTAGTATGTTTTTGATTCCTTATTCGCGCGACAAAATGTCGGAAGTATTTCGTTGCATGAGAAATCATAAGATATTCGTAACATCGTAAATCACGATTACGATTAACATTTTTGATTGAACGAAATGTAGATGGAGCAGATTTACGAAGCTCGAAGAGACGCTACTACGAATCCTCTGGACCACGTGTTCGAATTATGCAGCTATTCCTGGACTTTGCCTCCCGGCCAAGTATACAAATGCAAAATATCCTATCGACCGTTCGTGCCGCTCTCCGTAAACGTGGATTACTTTACGATCGTGGATTCCGTTGGCGAACGGGCGGAAGTTAGAGTCCGTGGAACGTGTATCGGTATGTATTATTATTTCATTTTTAATAGCTGTGTAATTCGGGAAATTTTTCATCATTAGAGAATTTATATAAAGGTTCCTTATGAACTCCAGAAAAAAACGTGCTTAATAATGTATCTTTAAAATAAGAATATAGATCGACAAAGTACGACTGACACTAATAGATTTTTTTAAAGAATTTATCTAATCGATATTATTTCACGATATTTTATCTTACTATTAATATTTAAAGCGCGATAAATGTCACTTAAGATTCCTAAATAAGTCTAAAAACGTCTCGCTTAATTTCGTCGAATGAATTGCAAATGATTATGAATCATTAATTATCTGAACGTTGAGTAGTGCTTTCTAGTACTGTGTGATCGAGATGATGTTTACGTTGAATGAATGTCATCGTGTATGACGTGGCTAATAATTTATATCTAGGGCCTATAATTTCCTCGTCCACAACGAGATTAGTCATGATATGCACGAACGGGAATTATGAAACGAAGAAACGGATCAAACTCATTAATGATTCCAAAGCCACGGCAATTTTTATGTTCGACATCGATCTGGCGCAAAGATCGTTCAAAGTCGATGCGAAGCAAGGATACATCGGGCCTCGTTCTCGCAAATACATAACGATCACTTTCGCGCCTCAGGAAGCCGGAATCTACACGTGCCACTTGCCGTGTTTAATCCTGAATCATGTAATGAAAAGATTTAAACTTTTTATAAATTAAAATTAAACAAACACATAAATATCTACGCTTTGCGTGATGATAATGTCATGGTCTGCATTCTGAATTGATATAGCAGATCTTATAAATAATTCATATTATCTATGAATAAAAAGTACCTCCTTATTCTCTAATAAGGAATACAAAATGATAATTGTCACCAATAAAAAACAAGAGAAAAATTCTTATAAATTGTAAAACCAATCTCTTATTATGAAAATTTGAATTAAATTAACAATCAATAATTAAAAGTTTACTTTTATGCAGAAGGACACCATATTTTTTTTAGATATACGTTGTTTATACGATGCTTATCATTAGTTTGCAGCCATGGAATTAAAATGACATTGCGTAAAACTGTCCTGTATGTTAATTGCTGTTTCAGTTTCAAACCGCGCGCGTTTAAATTTTTCTCTTCTATATAAAATATTCAGATGATAATCTTTTTCAAATTACAGAGACCGATTATTATAGAAGTGTACGGTTACTGCAGGTCGACATTATTACATAAAGCAAATATACAGAATCGCTTCAATTATCCTGCGAGATTGAAGAATGGCTTCGAAAGATACACGAGCGATACTATTGTCGCTGCGCAAGACTTACCTGCGATCTCTTTATCGAAAAATTACATCGATTTTGGTCAAGCTAATTTAATGACAGAAAATGCTGCGCAAAAAATTTCCGAAACTCTATGCCTTACTAATCACACTCGGTCTGACGTATTAATTAAATGGGACCAAGGTTTCATCCTTGAATCATAATGTATATGATGATTGCTATCATTAATATTTTTTTCTATCTTTTTTTTCTTACTTTTCAAGATTAGTATCGCGAAAATTATAAAATCAAATATAATATAATTTTAAGCACATTGATTTATTTTTTTATCTCTTTTATCGACAATCAATATAAAATTTTGTATAGATATTGAAGAAATTTTTTATATAACACCCGCTATCGCGAAAGTACCAGCGTGTCAGACAGTTCTGTTCGAAGTCACATTTAATCCCGACAAAGAGAGTAATTTATATGCACGAGAATTCATCGGATATGTTTTTACCGAACAGCAAGAAGATATTCCTTATGAGGAAACCCTTATATTTCCTGCAATCACGTCCGTGCGATTAATCGGTACGGGACATGTGTCCTCTCTCACCTTTACATAATGCTGCAATTATCTTTTGGCTCTTTTTTTTTATAGGTCATTCCTTTCCTATTTGTTCTGAGGGTTGGATTCCCCAGTACGAAATACCTCACATAGTCAAAATGCCTCCTTGCTTGCCGTCATTTCCGATTTACACTACGTTCTTGATAAAAAAGTTCGGATACTTGCCATTGATGTATCGCTTTATACCGCCGACATCGAGCCACTTTGTCGTGAAGCCGATGATGGGAATAATTCATCAGTACTTGCATTTAGCATAAAGTTTAATATTGTCCAAATTATTCAGATTTAGCGTAGATTAGAAATCATTGCATTTGTATCGCGTATAGCTAGATATATAATTTAGAGCAACGATCATGATTTTTATCTTTACGTGTACAAGACGTTTGTTCACACACACACACACACACACACACACACACACACACACACACACACACACACTTGTACACAATATTTGATGAAGATATTCTTAATACGTTTAATATTATTTTTTTTGTCGATTAACGAGACATATATTATCCTTTCTAGAGATTACCAGATCATTGTAGTCTGTATGTTACCCGGAACTGACAACGAACGCGTTTACGTGGAACGTTGGGCGATACGTTTCAATGGAAATACAAAATCGGAGTGTTTCATAGATTTTCGTGGATTCGCGGAATGCGCCAATGTCAGTTTTAGCGATCAGAATCTTGTGAACTTTGCGCCGACATTTCCAGATTGTCAGGAATCGCAGCAATTCTGCATGCGAAATATTACTCGACATACGATAAAGTAAAGTTTTTATAACGATATTATAAAATATCAATGTGCCATTATTTATTTCTTGTTGCAAAAAGCTAATTAGAAGTATTGCCATGAGTATTATCAGTTTATCATTGTAATTTTCTTTTATTAATATCGAATTTTTAGATACGAGTTTGTTAACGCAGCACCTGAACTCCGAATTCAAAATGAAAATAACGAAATCTACTCTAACGATACCGTTATTCACGAATGGATATTTTGCCCTACTACAATTGGAAACTATAAGTTTGACGTAAAGTGCATTTTAATTGTACTGAAAGACGAAATTCCCGTTGGTCCCAGCGTTTGCGTAACATTACACGTGATAGGAAGCTGCGAGTCTGGCTGTCTTGTGGTAAATTAAAATATACATGTTAAATGATAATGAAGCATAATTAAAATAACTTCCGTAACTTCCGCATATTATTACGCATTCGCCAGTCAACGCCCGACGAATTAAATTTCGGAGTTCAGACGTACAAAGCTACAAAAGAATTAAATTTTCATTTATTTAACTTGAGCCCCGTAAACATCCATTACAAGATAACGTGTAGCCATTGTAATTGGCCGATCGGAAACATAGAACGCGATGTAAAAATACAGCCGACTACGGACACCGTTTTCGCCGGACAAGATAATATGATCACCGTTTCTCTTACACCCACGATACCGGGATATTACGAACTTTTCGTTCAATATTTTGTGCGACTAAATATTCATACAGACGCACTAATTCCGAACCAGATGCCAAGAAATATCTGCAAATTGCGCTCCTTATGCGTGTTACCCACCTTAAAAGTAAATACGTAGTACATTAGCATTATTTCAAAATATAATTCGAAATAATGCTATTTTAAAATAGAGGGGCATTAACAGTTTATTAATAAAAATGCATTTTAATAGCAGACTATGTGCATAATAATTTATATGTATAGCAATTGTGTTATAATGAATAATAGGTGACGGATTTACAATGTTACGGGCCTTGTCCGGATGTGAGCAAAGCTTTTCTTTGGAAGCTGATGAAAATAAATGTGTATGCTAAATTTCATATCGTCTTTGCAATGTCGATAATTTTACTCTCGTATAAACATTATAAATGTTTTAATCTCTTAGATTCAATACGTTACTTCGAGATCTACAAACGGAAACGTCACAAACGCTGTATATAAACTTCCCGGCGATGGTCTTACATGAAAGTCCCGTTGTTGTAAAATTGCTTTTAAGAAACGTAACTGCAGTGATTGCTTCTTGGAATATTAAAAGAGTGCAGCTCTGTTCTTGCCGACCCGTTGCAAAAACCCAAGGCTTCTCGTTACAACGTGCGAAGTACGATTGTTCGCACAGGAAAGTGTGCTCTGTGCAACCAAAAACGGGAAATCTTGAAGTATAATGTTACATTTAATCATTAATTTCTGTTATCATTATGTCATATATATATTTTAATAAAATGCAGCCAGGAGAAGAAAACTGGATAACTCTAGAGCTGCGTTACGTATTATTAGGAAAGACTGAATCAAAGTGGGACTTGGATCTTGGGAATAATCGTCATATTTTTTTGCTCATGACGATCGAAGGATTGTCCGATTCTGATAATAAGCTCCACCTTTTAAACGACACGCATTTTAAATTTCAGCATACTTACTTGGGAGACAAGAGTCCTATTTATCAGGTTATTATTTTCATTTAAATTTAATATAACTCTTATAACACGTGTTGTGAACATTTTTCAGGTATGTTGGGTGTATAATGGCACAAATCACAGTATCCCGTTCTCTGTAAATCCCAGAATGATGCACAAAATAAATCAGGAGTACTGCTATGAGGTTTTTTCCTGTGCGACTCCACACGTGATCGTGAATCCGCAATCTTCCATCCCGATCTTTTTAAAATTTCAGCCACGACAATTTGGCATATTTAAGGTTTATCATCATGTACAACAAACTTAATAAAAAAAAAAAATAATTTATTTCTCTGTCCAAATTCAAAAATATACATATCTCTTCGTTTGAACAGGGCAGATTATGTCTGACTCTGGGTGATGAAGAAGAAGAACTGATATTGGAAGGCGAATCTTCTTTGCCACATAAACCAACAGCAATTGGAGAATATATACCATCCGAACGTAACTTCGAAGATGACGATGATATTCCTGTATACTTTAGTGCTGACTGTTTAGATGTTTCGCACATAGCTACGCATAGTCACGTAGTGAAGATGATTATGATGCACAATAATTTAATGCAAGACGTACTCGCTTATGAATGGAAGAGGTTTGTTATTTTAAATTAATCTGTGAAATAAATTATTATTTATTGGTCTAAAATAGATCTCTTAAAATGGAATGAGTATTTATTTCTTTCTTTCAGAAATGAGATTCCCGGAGTAATTCACGTGGAAATTTATCCACGAAAAGGTTTGATAAAACCAATGTCTGTTAAAAGTTTTCACGTAATTATAAACACCGAAGAATATCCTTGCGTGATTGATGTTAACATTCCTTGCGAGTTTATTAATACCAGCCAAAGACGAACCTACCAGAGAAGTGTGTACAAGTTAGAAGATTTGTCTCGAGAATTAAAGGGGCAATTTATTATCACAGAAAAAGGCGTCAACGTTCCAGTAAGCAAAATATATATATGTACAGAAATTCCATAAAATTTTAAACATTTAAAAATATTCGAAAAGATTCAAATAAAGTTTGTGGAAAACTGAACACAGGAGAAACCCAAGTTATATAAAAATAAAGAAGTCTTTTTTTAAACATTAAATTATCACTCAATCTTTTCTGTTCTTAGAAACCATCAATAGAATTTGTAGAGAAACCTCAAATCTTTTATAAAACCATAACAATTCGATGTTCTATATATAGTGTGGAAGATAAATTTCTGAAAATTAATCTAATGAATGAATTAATAAATGCACCTCCAAAAGGAATATACATCGAGAAAAATGATAGACAAATGCTGACATTCAGAAAAGAGGATATTAGTCGATCTTCATTTATTATAGAAGGTCTATTATGGTAAAATTCTTAATTTCCATAAATATAATAATAAGCAAAAAATTTAGATTTCTAATTTATTTATAATATGAGCGTTTTTATTTCGTATGTTATTTGATACATTTCATTCTATTTTAGGGAAATAGTCAATAGTAAAGTTTTTAAAAACATTATACAAGACGTTTTGCAGAATGAATCGAATTTGTTTTATTCGCAATTTACAATGAATTTACACGAAAGAAAAAAATTAATACAAAGATCGTATATTTCATCGCCTCGAGCATTAATCAATCGTATATTGGAAAGAGTAAGATGTTATTTTTATTAGTTCAGTATTTGTTAAAGAACATTGTCAATCGTCTCTTTATATTTTTCAAATATAAATTATCATTTAATCATTTACTCATTTATTCACTTGCTCATTTGATCATTTAATAATTTGATCATTATATTTTTCAGATGTTATTCATCTTAATGCACGAAGAGTTCGCTTTAAAGACCGCGCATCTAATTCAGCATACGGATATCAGGCATAAAAGCTATTTGAACATGAATAAAAGAAAGTCAGTCAAACAAGGTATATCGCGAAATATCATATTTTATTTTTAGAAAACAGTTCTCAATGGTTCTCACTGTTGCAATCCGTTTTAGAAACACAAGTGTTACGTCAGGACGAATATCCTTATGTGGTATCAACAGGTTTACCATCCTCGTCAAGAATATCTTTCGCCGCATAATGATAGTCAGACATTAATGTATATATACAGTTATATACAACTGCCACTGCTAGCTACTCGTTGCAATGTAAGTATCTGCAATCCTTCTGAATACAGCCAGGAATTTATTTCCTTTGTTCCTGGTTACTTTCTGACCTTCCTCAGTGCTTTCATATAACTTTTCCACTATAGGATCTGTCGCCTGTATTAACACAAAATTTTTGCTTAATATGCCATTTTGTTTAATTGCCATATGTAAAAAAAATAGCTATAAATAGCTATAAATACTTACTAAATCTTGCTTAGCAACTTCTTTAAACAATGGATGTTCTTGAAAGTGTCGAACTATCCATTCGTGCAAATCTTCCACGTCCGTTACAGTATATACAGTTGCCTACATATAATAATAAAAATTAGACTCTATAAAATTAATATAAGAAATTAAGCGACACTTACCCCTTCCGCTAACACATAAGCATATTCTGCTAATAAAGACTTGTTTATTATCCTCCATTTATGTTTTGATTTTTTAAAATGTGGGTCTGGATACAGGAAAAACATCTTCTTTAACTATACAAATTAAGAATGCTAATTAATCCAAAGTATACTTTAATATTTCAACATGTCAGGCAAACAAGTCTTTTATCTTTACTTGTCCTTTGAAGAAATAATTTGGCAGATATTTCATGGCATTTGTTCTTAAGCAGGCAATGTTCTGGTATTGACCAGGATTTTGCGAACGCAAGGCAGCAATGCGATCCGTAACATAATCTGATACTTTTACTCTGATTTCCATACCAAGTATCAGATTATTGGGAAACATTGGTGATAAGGCAACTGAAAATTGATTTATTGATAACTTTTATTTTTCAGTAAAATATATATTAGATCACAAAGAATAAATTACCAAGCAATCCTCCATAGCCGCAACCAACATCTGCAAATTCTACATATTTCTGTGTTTCCTCAGTGTTGCCAGTAAAATATTGTGGATACAAGGCACTCCAATCCATTAATTCTGGTTTTATGGGACTGTAATATGTAAGTAATAAATAATACAAAATGACTTTTGTAATCTTAAAAATTGATGAAAAATATAACAAAATTCCACTCACTATTCGATGCAATGATCGGCTATCGGATTCGAATGCGCGCGTTGTCTATAGTATTTTTTTTGCGGTAGTGCCAGTGTCGTCGACATGATTCCGCTAAATTTATCTAATTCTTCTTTCGCTGGTACAATGCGTGTTCACGCGTATGTATTTTAAAAGGTTATGTACAGTACATAAAACGTGCTTATTAATTACTACACTTTGTAATTAGACTTTACTTTCCACTATAGCTAAATAAATGAAATATATGTTAACTCTTTAGAGAGAAAAAAAAGAAAAAAAAGATGCAGAATATGTAAAAATTAATAAAAAAAGAACAGACTGTATACAAAAAAACGAGACTTAACAATGTGATAAATCCATTTTTGTTTGCATCTAATTACATCTTTCTATAATTTTTTGGTAATGAAAAAATTGAATATTAGTAAATATGCATTTATTAAATATATATATATTGTATATATATATAAAATATAAAAAAAGTACGACTCTGACACATGAGCGCACGTGCGCGGCGATCAGCTGATCGAAGCGGGGCGCGCACCGCCTGGCGGCTAATAGCGGCACTAACGGAGTTGAACAGAGAAAAAGAAACGGAGGAAGCGGATATCTTCGCGCTCTGCGTTCTCCTTATTTTATTGTGCATACGTTGTTTTTTTTCGTTCGCCGCGGTCTTGCGACATCAGTAAAATGTAATCGCGAGTAAAAGCGGTGCTTATGTAACGTGCGTGAATCGACGCCGTCGCCGGTTGGACAGCGGAGGACCTCAGAGAATAGCGGAATCCTCCCAGGTGAGGTTAGGATTAGGAATCTCCATTCCGTGACGGTATTCCTTTGTGATGGGAATCTTGATGATGATTCAAGCGTGCGTACGTATGCACATACATACGTATATATACGTGTATTTTCCTACAAATACACGGTTATCTTCGTTATTTTGTGAATATATTTCATTATAAATATTTCTAACTTTCTTTCTTAGATTAAAAATGCATTATAAATAAATCGGATTATTAACATTGCGATGATAGAAAGTTTCATCAAATTCGTTAATGACGCGTCATTTTTTTATCGAGAGGTACTTGTAAGAAGTTAAGATATTAGGAGGAATTCGTGGACGTTATTCGATTAGTGTAATAGATGCGAAATTAAGTAATATTCGTGTTGATTATTTTTCCAACAATTTGGCGCAAAATCTTTTGAATTTTTTAATAAGAAGAAAAATTATACGAATCAATCTTTCTCTATACGCGAATACTATATAAAATATTTATGTAACATTCCGTGCTGGACCGATTTTAAATAACTTTCCATTCACATCGCACGAATCGGATACGCCCCACGTTGTCGGGATTAATAATTCTACCTATAACATATACATTATATTTATAAGATTACAAAAATAACTATTATCCAGAAAAAAGTGTAAGGTTTAAAGAAAAAAGTTAAGCAAATAAAAACATGCAAATCTATAATATAATTTCTATAAAATCAAAGAAAAAAGAGTTAGATATGTCTCATAACTATAATGATTGTTCTATAAATATACATGTGCGTATGTATATTTTATGTACTCGTACATATATCTCCCGTTTTTTTTCTTTATATATATATATATATATATATATATATATACACGTATTTTCTAGATATTTTACGCTTTTAATGAAAATAAATATTATCATATAATTCTTTGATTATATGTATATTGCCACACGCTACACGACTGTAATCAAATGCTTGTTAGATTCATGCGACAATGAACGGAATAACAGTCTTGACATATGAAGCTTGAGACAAAAGAATACTTAAATAGATCGCTACATAACGTGGGATATGTACGCCCCACGATGTAATAACGGCACTATATATAGACATCAATACATAATTTTATAAAATATTTTATGATAATGTTACATTTTTATTAATAGCAAAAATATGAAACGATCTGAACGGGGGGAAAGTTCAGCATGGAGCGTTTACGATCCACGCGACAGGGAACGTGTTAAATTTGCACGATTTGTAGAGATGACAAAATTATTATTTATATATAATACTCGTATATTATATAGAGTATAAATTTTTGAATAGCTATTTTATCTCTCGCTTTTTCAATTTTTCAGGTGCACGAGAAAGCGACTTTACTATTCATGACGATATCGGATTTCCCGAGAGGACGATCTTTCATTTCAATCGGTAAGTCACCACATTACTTTTTGATTACTCGGCTGATCGGCATGTTAATTCGATAGCACGCAAAGCGAAAACGAAGCGATTATGTTTCATCAGCTCTATTCGTTATCACGAACCCTGATAGCATCCGGAACGTTGCATACATCCTGATCATGAATCGATTAGAGTTTTCATTTCACAATTTCTACAGATAAGATTTAATATGACAAACATTAAATAACTATTAAATACTATGAAATAAACATTAAATGCCATAAATAGCTATTTAATAGTACTATAAGATAAAATACTACGGCATATTTGACGTAATTCATTCATCGAGTAATGGATTTTTTACTTGCGTGATTGTTGTTACATAATCAATGTTTATGATTCGCATAACTTACGAAGAATTGCATCGTCGCGCTATTAAAAGTTCAATTAAACTAATGAGTCTCAAATGTGAAATTAATGTTTGTATTTATACGAACACGATTGGTCCACGTGAAAACGGTTACATGCGCCGCACGATATATCGATTGCATACACATTGAATGTAGATAAGTTCCAAGAAAATTGCATAAGACAATTGATGAGTGCTCTTCAGTCGGCGATGTATTAAATCGATACGAATGATCGCCAACAAGCATATCTACATGAGTACTTACTTGATTCGTATTGCATCGATTAATCTATGTGTATCAAGTACGAAATATCAAATGCAATTTTTGCATTTGCGCAAACGTTACAATTGAAAATGGTAGCAAAATTAATGAGTGCGAATTAATAATTTTGACTATATTTGTCACTTAATATTTAGTAATTGCATAAAAATCTAAAGAAAAAAAATAATATAGGATAATAGGAAAATATCGATTAAAAAGCATATTATATATTTTACATGTGGAAATTATTATAACAAAAAAATATTTAGATGAAAAAAGATCTATATATATTATTTCTTGTGCGCACACACACACGCGCGTTTTTTAATATTATTTTTTAAAATTTTATATTTAGACATTAAATTATTATAAATCATTATTATGAGCGCGAGAAAGAGATGTTGTAAAGAGATCTTTAGACGAATAATCATCTAGTTTTTAAAATCGTAATATGATTGGCATAAGTTATTTGTTGCGGCTTTTACGTCCTACGAAGTATAGTTTGAGAACCGCTGGTCATGCGAGTTCACAAGCCGAATACGACAACGTTTGTCGAACGATCACATGTAAATATAAACCGGATGATACGACTTTAGCGGTCGTCGAAATCATCAGCAAATTGGTAATACATTTCGTTCGGCGAGAATGCCGCAGCAAGAGGAATCGCCATCTGAATCTCGAAATACTCTCGTTACGTCTCCAAAATGGAATATATCTTCTTGGAATCCTAGATCGTGGTTCAGCTCTAATTCGGATTCTGATCTGGTAAATAGTTTCGAAACTGATAATTTTCAAATACTTGTAAATCATAAGATAGGGGTAAAACAACACGAGAGTGTAATAGACATATCAAGGTTCGTTTCGATCAGCTACAACATATCAAATTCTCTTAATTAAGATCATCGATTATTTCGAAAGAAAATAATATTAATCTTTACCACGGCAACTAGAGAAACATCGTTTCACGTATATACTTTTCCACGTATTTCCATTGTTAGAGAAACAAGCCAAGCGTATTGCTTCGTGCATTTTTCTCATATCGCACGTATGAGATTGCTGATACTATTATTATGAAACTTTGTTTATCTAATATCCTTCTAGGTATGGCAATTCGCAATTATTATACCGTTTCATACGTGAAAAATACTGTTCTTGTGTGTAGCAAATAATACTCTTGACAATTTGAATTGCACACCTCGCGTGACACTGTTTGTATGTTTACATCGGATCATCAAAAACTGCTGATCATATTTTTCAAAACTTGTAATTAGAGAAATTTAATTTTAGACTCTTCTGATTATGATTAATTACTTTTCTTTCTTCCATATTGCACACATTACAAAAAGAGATTGCTGTCAATCTGTGCTTTGGTATAAATCGATCAATAATTTTTTCTTTTTTTTCTTTCTTTATTTTTTTTTCCTTTATTCAGACAACAGATTTCCCACATTGTCTCGTAAACACGCTGGCAGACATTTACGGCATGCATCTCTTGCATCGTTATCCATTCCCGCTGTAAATACATATCGGCAATGTTCATATTGTTCATTGACATTTGTTTAGTCTAGCACAGCTGATGCATTCAACCATCAGCTGTTTGTACTTCTGATTGACGCGCAACTCTCACGTTATCGATATTTATTCGGTATGTCAAAGCGAAAACAGAATAAATAATCATAGTTCGAATACTTTGATTTTGAAAAAACAAAACTCCATTTAAATACTACATAGTTAGTATTCTCACCGCAGATTTACCGCTATAAATAAAACTTCTCATTTTATTGACATTAAATGCATTCTTATCTCAATACACATTTTAGCACATAAAGAGCTTATAATAAAATGCGCTACGAGAATACGAGCCGATATCTAGGCGAGATATCTAAGATGCATCTATCAAAGATATTTAACGTTAACAAAGATAAAAGGAGCCGATATATTAATGTTTCCCTACACTCCTACGCGATGAGATGACGTCGTCGTCGTCGGCGTCATCTCAGCATCGCGATGCGCTTTCCCTCTCTTTTCTCGCATCACCTGGCGAACGGGCCGGCCACGTGGATGGATCGCCCACACGCGAGTGTCAGGTGTTGTTGCCTCGGTCAATTGTTCCCTCGTCCGCAGTACGCGAAGGATGTTGCGCTGCTCGGCCTCGTGCAAACCAAGCCGAGCGAGTCAGTCGCGCGATAGAACTATTATCATCAATCCGCGATATCACTTTTTCGTTATGACTGTTCTGAATTTCACGTGAATGCAGACGATCGCATTATAGTTCGCCATATAGTGCGCAAAAAATACTTGCACGTCATTTACTGAAAAATTTTTGCTGTCGGTGACATGTAAATCGGAAAAAGTGGAAAGTAAATAAATTAAAAAATAATAATAAATTTAAAAAATTAAAAATTATTAAATATAAATTAGAGATTAATAGAATATATAATTTTATCGACGTGTGCA